>BLJB01000061.1:0-169727 GCA_013423325.1 Usnea hakonensis
TGTACGCCTAGGGGTTTGGGGGGTGTACGCCTAGGGGAAGGGGGTGTACGAATAGGCCTGGCCATAATCTATATAAATGTTACGCATATCCTCCACAGGATATGTGCGGAGCCTCATAGGGCTTAGCGAGCCTTGGCACTCCGGCCATGAGGAGGATTCTTCCTGTAGATACTCTTTCTTCTATATACATTATTACCATTCCATATTATATGATACCAGTCATTGATATTCCGTGACAGATGGCAGCAACACTTCGGTTACTATTGCAACAGTCTCTTATATAGACGGCGATAGAGATCCAGTGGATCCACCATTCAGTAACACGCAAAGCCTGCATCAACACCTAATAGTGCAACGCTCCAAGCCGGTCCTCTCATACACTCGCAGTCATCGAGTACCATTTGACAAAAAACCACCTCACGAATCGATCCTTTTGATAGGCCTGTCGATACACCATACGTCATGGCTGCAAACACGAGAAGCCAAACTGCTCAGGCCGATAACACTGAAGCACTCTCAACACAAATGACGCAAATGAATGCACGAATGGAGCAGATGATAACAATGATGAACGCAATGCAAGCTGATTTGGGCACTGTCAAAGGCGATATAACTACTGTCAAAAGCAATATCACCACTGTCCAAGGCAATTTGAACTCCGTCACTGCAGAAGTAGAAGCATTAAAAGCCACTTCTAGATCTCCTTCACCAACTCCGCAAGGCACTGCTCCACAGCCTACTCAGCCAGCCACTCAGGGAGAAGACAAGAGGTGGAGACCAGAAGAAGTAGGGTATTTCGACGGCACCGGTGATGTCATTGCTTTCACAGACCGCCTGTACAGCACTGCGTCTCAAAAGGGAGTTAAACTGGTACAGGGCAATTTGGTCTCAGTATTGCAAGCAACCGCTTTTAACTGGTACCATTACGAACTGGATCACGATACCAAAGGTGTCTACAATTTGAACACGCGAATCGATCCATGGTGCGAGGCACTAATCAAGCGATTTGGGCCTACTCATTCCCAGCTAATGACTCAGTTGGAGGCATGCCAGTATACCAGAAAAGATGCGGCCGAAAAGAAGGATGCCACGGCCTACATTCAAGACGTCATGAGAATCACCAAAGGCCTGAAATGGGCTCAAAAAGACGGCCTTATGACTGCCTTCCACCACTTCGAGGCAGGCCTACAGCGAGATTTGGATCCTCCCAAAGATGATCTCACCGAATTCATCAAGCAAGTGCAATTGAGACAATCAGCATGGTACTCAGTATATTCAGCATTCGGCAAACCACGTCCACCTGATCCGCCTCCAAGATCTCACCAATCACGTCCTTACCAGCCGTACCAACAATATCGTCCTCCGCAACAGCCATATCGTCCTCCGCAACAGCCTCAGCAACAGCAATATCGACCCCCTACACAGCCTGCACAGCAGTATGACCGCCCACCGAGACCCTCATATCCACCAAAACCAGCTGTCTACTGGGCTGATCAAGACGAGGAGGACTGGGAGTATGATCCACCAACCGACAGCTTCCATGCCTACCCCTCAGTCCATGGTCCGGGCCATACACCACGTCGATACGGCAACACTCATGACGGTGGAGGTACTGAGGCAATGGCAAATTGGGCCTCTGCAGGCGAAGACCACCGGTGTACTCATGAGGGATGCACGCATTACCACTAGGGCAACGAGGCAAGCGATATCATTGGCCAGGGATTCAGCCCTACCAAATCAGTTTCGATTCGGCAATACCTCGGACAATGCGCCATTCGACTTGTTTTCATGGATTTGGATCACATGGATTCGTGATCTACGGGCGGAGAAAAGAGGACCAACAGCACTTGTTTTCAGCGGTTTTCTCACTTTACAGGCATACACCGTCTACACCATTGCTCACCCAGCATAATAAGGCACAGCACCACTGTTACCAGTACCCTCGCTGTCGCTAATAGCCATGGGGGCATGGCCTTTTTTCTTTTTTGCGGGCACTTGTTACGCATATCCTCCACAGGATATGTGCGGAGCCTCATAGGGCTTAGCGAGCCTTGGCACTCCGGCCATGAGGAGGATTCTTCCTGTAGATACTCTTTCTTCTATATACATTATTACCATTCCATATTATATGATACCAGTCATTGATATTCCGTGACAATAAACTACTCTATTATTATTCTCTAGTTATATTAATATTTAAAACTACTTATTTTTATTATTATAAATAATAAATTAGAGGCCTTTTAAAATTATTTAATATCTTCTTTCTATATAGTTATATAAGGCCTTATAAAACCGATTATTGGCCGGCGACGAGATCCAGCTGTACGCGCTGCCGGCTACGAACCTGCTGCCATCGTGTGCGATGTGAAGGTCGCCGTCGTACACGGTGTGCAGCAGAGCCAAGTGATCTCAGGGTGCGACGCGTGAAGGAGATAGGACAGAAAATAGCAAGACAAAGCGACAGAGACAAGACACGTCCCTATTACAAGTGAAGCATTCAATCAGAAACACAGCTACACCATTGGCAAAGTCGACATAATGCTACTTAATCGGACGCCGAACGCGCAGAACCTTCCTACAACAACACGTGGAGAGCACTGGGTGGCTTAGGTAGAAGGCGTATCAGCTGATGGGATTGGTCACCCCAGATGCGTAGGGACAATAGCCTAGTCCCGGTACGACCGGTGGGATACGAGATATCCACTTCCTCCCACGAGCCCGTTCGAAGCGTGGCTGTTAGCAAAGATACGATTCTCTCTCCATCTCCAGACACGCGCACCCATCGATAACTCTACCCACTCGCAGAGCCAGCGCGACATATTCACCGCTGGGCGTTCTCCTCTACGTGCCTACGGGTAGCAATACTACAGAAGGAACCGGCATCCCATGCCCGAAGTGGAAAGACCTCACAGGACCTCGCTCACCCAGTGCAGAGTTTTCACGCGTGGAATGCCAAGACTCTTGGCTCGTTGTGTGAATACGAAGGCCCGTGTTTCTTCGCACCGGCAGCCCTCCGAGAGTCAACTCGACAAGGACCGCAGAATTCAGCAGCAATCGGTCAATCTAAACTTCGTATCCGTACCGTATCACCATCACCTACTCTAGCAGGGTCTCTCCCCACCAGACTCGGCACAGGGCTAAGACGCCGGCCTTTTTTCCTCGGCGACAGGCGCTCACGGATCAGAACAATCTGGGAATAAGGGCCAGCAACCGAACTCGTGGATAAATACTCTACGAGGAATGCTAACCACCCTACGGGGACGCGGGCGTCATTCGGCCTACCCATATTCTCACTAACAGTCAAGTTGTTTTTTTTTCTCAGAAAGGATACCAAAGCGTACAGCGACCTAGCGTGCATGTACAATTCGTGGAAGTTGTCGAAGGTGGTATGCAGAACTCGATATTTGCAGGACACCACAACAGAAGAAACGTGTGGAGGTTTTTACCCTGGCGCAAGCAAAGGTTTCCTCTACAACATTGCNNTTCCCGTAATTATCTTTCACATAGTTAGATAGACACGAGTATGAAATCCAATCCAATCCAAAAAACCGATTATTACCTTCCTTTCTATAATTATATTATCGTTAAAATCTACTCTATTTCTAAGACCTATTACTATATACTATTTATAGATCCGTTATCTATCTTATTAGCTTATATATCGTTTACTATATTATCTTATATCTATATATATTATTATATAGATAGCTTATAAATCTATTTAATATCTTTAGAAATATCGTCTTATTATATATTATTATAGATCTATTTAATATCTACTTATAGTCCTCCGTCTTCTATATTTAATAGTTTATAATAGCTTAAATCTTAATTAGTTTTATTCTCGCCTCGGGGCTCTTAATTTACGATATCTTCTATAATTAGAAATTAGCTAATATATCCTCCGCTTCGTCTTCCTCCGCGAGAGGACTTAAATAAGATGGCGGAGAAGCTATATCTAGTACTATACGTATATAAGACTTAGGCTAAGGAGGAGGAGAAGGAGGAGAAGAAAGAGGAGGAAAGGCCGGTTATAGAGAAGGAGAAGTTGGGGTAAGAAACGAGTATACCTAATACAATAGATATAATTACTACGGAGGCTATAGATACTATAGAGAAGGCTATAAGGTATCGAATAAGGCTGATAATTACGTTATATTAAGCGCTACGCGTATTATCTCCTACTCTTACTAATGTACTTATATCTCTATTATACGGTTAAATCTCTTATCGGCTAGCTACTACCGGGTCTTTTTAGTCTTAGTCTACTATATACTACTATCTATAGGCCCCTAATTCTAAAGAAGATACTTGTATAGCGTACCGGGTAGATTAGTCGTCGATACGCTTTTAGTAACCCTAGAAATAGCTTACGCCTAAGCGAGTTTCTAAGTAGAGTTAATAGTATAATACTTATTATTAAAGGTTATGAAGTATATATTATATTTATTACTATATTTATTACTAGTATAGGCCTATTTAGTAAGTAACTTTTTAATATAATTACTAGTAGCTTTATTTTAATCTTGTTAATAGGCTTACTACTTTTCTTATTATATAGTACGAGTCCTTCGCCTCGCTAGACTTATAGATAAGTTTATAGATCTATTTAGTCTTTTTAAATTAGCCTTAATTTAATCTATATATTTAATAACGACCTTAAATTTATAGCCCGGATATAGGCGATATTAGTAGTATATAGAATTTATAACTCGTTATTAAAAATTTAATAAGAGATCGATTAAATCTACTTATTATTATATTACCCTACTATATTAAGACTTAAGAATAACGATATATTATTTAATATTATTAAAATATATTTATTATATCGCCTTACTAATCTCTTACTTTAGGGTATATATATCTAATCTACTCTCTATTTAGGCCTCGCTACCGAATAGTCTTATTTACTTAACGCGATAGAAATTATTATTTAGATTATATACCTTTAGGACGTATTTAAAGCTAAAGAGGTATAGTTAGTCTATATATACTCTAAGCGCGTTCTTTTTATTTTTATTAATTTCGTCCTCTTCGTCTAGTATCTCTTCTAGATCTACGCTATCCTCTAAAGGAGTGCGTTTACGTCCTTTATCTTTAATTTATTCGGCTACCTTTTTAGCTACCTACTCTATTATTACTCGCTATTATACGATAGAAGGACCCTATCAATAGTATATCTATTTAGAAGGCGGGTACTTTATAAGACTACTCCGCTTAGGAGTCTTCTAAGGAGCCTTCTAAAGAGCCTTATCGGCTTTTTTCTAGATCTAAGTAGCCTCCCTTTACTCCCTTTCGGCCTTTCTAGCTAGTCTTTTTTTCTTTCTTATAACCTTCCGAGCCTTCTTAGTATTCTTAATAGCCTTCTTTTTAGTCTCCTTGTTAGCCTTTTTGGTCTACTTTCTAGAGGCCTCTTCTTATTCCCTCTTTTCGGCCTCCTTCTCCGTAAAGGAGACCCTCTTTGCCGCCTTCTTACTACGACCACTCGAACGAGGCTTGTCTATAATAGCGACGATATCAGTAGCACGGCGATAGATAGTAGTACGATATTCGTTAGCAGCAAGTTGGTCGGCGCGTGTATTAGCCTCAGCCTAAGCACTGTTAGCCTGGGCATTGGAAGAGTTCTGAGTGTTACGGGGTATAGTGTTTCGGTATAGCTTCAAAAAATGACTAAATACGACAAAAGAATAGATTTCAGGTAATTACGCTAATTGATATTAGTCTCTACATACAAATTTAGGGGGTTGGTGTATTAGGTGTATGTGCCAAGAAATCTACTTTTTTTTGAGCATGCTAAAAGGTGCGGGCTGGGTCAGCGTGGGCTTGATACACCTTGCATGGTTGTGACTAAGGTACCTCATGTATCAACCCACCTTATGTTTCGAGCCGTGGGTAGCGTTTGGGATTGTAGGAGCATCGGAGACTAAGACATACCCTACAGCTTCCAGCATGTATTGATATTGCAAAAAAATAGAGTTGTACCAAACGAGGCGGATTGCAGGGTGACTTTGACGATAAAGTCTGTTAATGTTAGCGGCCTCTTCCACACCCTTCGCTCTCCGTCTCTATCAAACCCAATAAGATGATTTTACTACTGCCAACTTATTATTAATTCTATTGTTCCTCTGAGCACTGGCTTTTCTTCCAGACGATCAGAAGCTCAGACGTTTGTGCGTTCATTGGTCAGGAGCCAGGAAAACAAAAGAACCTTAATTCATTACTACGATTGATTTTAATAAAGACTATACGAGCCTCGTATAAAATGTGTTGTATTCTGACGAATAAGTTGTATCCCTAGGTAGCAGTATTGCTTTCTCTACTGCGTTTCAAGGTCTGGTGACAACAAGTAGCTGCAAGCGTTGTGTCCTCGACCAAGGAAAAATATTGGCTATTATGTTTCTCTTCATTGATACTTCCTACCTCGTTAGCTAAAATGTACCAATCTCCGGCTCTCACTGCTCTCTGCCTGCTTACTCCATGCATCGCAAGCCAAAATCTGTCGGCCTCTACTGTTCCAACCCCAACCAGCCAACCGCCTGACTTTACCGGCGAAGACACACCTTATGGAATCATACCTAGCGGTACTGACATTCCACCTGGGGCCACTGGCAATCTGAGTGTACAAAATCGAATTGCGACTTGGCTATACGGCTACAACGGCTGCGGCGAAATATTCTGTACGTATTTCGAGAGGTCGTCTTTCTTTCCATACGGTGGTTTTCACTGCGGAAGATAGCTATAATTATCCCAGAAACGATCATGATAGGCTCTCTCAACAATGCAATTGTATTGACTCTGGAATTGAATCCAGATAAGGCCAAACAGATAATTGATGAAGCCTATTACGATTCCTGGCTCATCGCTAAGCAAAACGGGGTTGCTTCGGGTATCGATTGAAACAGTGCAGCGGCTCTTGAGTTTCTCGGTCCTCCAGGACATAATCAGGACCAGCAGACTCAAATCCAGAATGTTCTGGCGAATGTAGCGACCATGTACTATGGCTCCTATGGTTGGACCCCATTACATCATTACCTCAAAGTCCGATGCGATGACCCTGACAAAGTGTGTTCGAATCCGAAAGACCCGTGTGCACCGTCAGTATTTCCATCGTGTCTTCTCCTATGTCCATACTCACCTGTTGAAGACCACCGTCGAACCCGGCGTCATCAACGATTGCTTACGCAAAAAATAAAGACCCAGATGACCAATATCCCATGATTAATTTTTGCCAGGCCTTTTTCTTCTACCCGAGTTTGAACAATGCCTATAGAAATGCACAGGTTCGTGGAATGAGAGGGAACCTTGATTTGAGGAACTATATCAATAGAGGGATCCTTTTTTGGTGAGAGACTTTCAAAATGTTCATTACGCTACTAACCAATGGCCAGCACGAATTGTTTCATATAGATATGGCCGCTAATGCTCCAGACCCAAATCCTCATATTGCCGACTTCACTATATACTATCGTGCATTGAATAGCGATATAAGATTCGAAACAAAGGCGTACGGCCCGCTTTGGACCAAGGTTCTAGCTCGTTGGTACCAAGCAGGCATAGACACAGGCGAGTTTGTGCAAAGAAATGCTGACAATCTTGCAATGTTCGCTCTGGCAAAATACGTTCAAAATAGGCTTGGAATCTACCCACACCTTCCACTAGTCTCATATGAGCCCGTAAAGGCCCCAGATCTCGAGCCTTCTCCATACATTGCTCCTTTCGTAATGGAGGACGGTGACTTATATCTAAACGACACGGGGTTAAATCAGACTATCTTGGATGATTGGGGCCTCATAGCTGCGACACCCGGATGTCCTGACGCTACGGGCAATGCCAATGACACCAACAGCAATTACTATCCACCTCTCAGCATCAATGCTTTCTCTCCTGCCTCTGCCTACCCAGACGACTACAACAGCCAAGTTTCCTCTTGGATCTCTGCCCTAGCCACAGTCAGCAGCACCGCACTTCCCCCAACAGTAACAACAACGGCATCAACAAGCGAAGCGACGGATGGTCTGCTCAGCCCCGACCGTCCCTCGCGCTTTCCACCTCAAATAGGACCCCCGAATCGTTGAGCCCATGACGGGAAACCTCTTTGCCAGATAGCTTCATAGACGAAGCGGACTAGGATGCCGCATGGGAGCGCGAGATGTCATGTTAGCGAGAGGAAACCCAGGGAGGGAGGGTTGTCTGCGGGTGAGGCTGGGCAAGACCTCGTGGTGGACGATATCTATTGTTCCTCCTTGCTGAGAGTACCTAAAGGCTCGAGGTAGCGAAAGAGGGTGGAAGGGACCTTCTGTTGTATGGTGAACGACTTGACGGGAAAGCTTCGCAAACTGGGAACAGGTCACTAAGCTCATCATCAAATCTTTTGCAATCCCGCTACGCGCCATTTCTACGACTTGTTGTTTTCGTGAAAATTGAGTGGCTTTGGCTTCGCTGATAGCATGTGTATGAGGCTCAAGGAACCCAAATCCCATTATGTTGATCGTTCCATGTCTCATTTATTTTCAAGATGATATCCCCTAGGTGCTTGCGGAACGTACCATCCATTAAGTAGGCTGATAGATTGGCGCTTTTTGAAGGTGTAGCCTGGGTCAACGGGGACGTGATTCTCCTTCGATGGGTATGAGCACCGCGTATATCAATATGCCGCTACAATATCATTTGACAAATCCTGTGATTACTTAACGTAGCCAGTATTCCGTACTCTATCAGCTCAGAGTAACGAGTTATTCAATCAAGATGATCTTGAACATCGCTGCTAGCTGAGAAGTTTAGGTGGAAGACGCGATCACCCCCGCAGTACCTCAATATTGAGACTGACTCCACAAGTAGCTTCCTACCGCGTGTATCCTATGAGATTACACTCCATAGATAGATTGATTTCTTATTACGTTTTGAGCTATGATATCTTCAATATACCCTCGACAGACAAAATCTGCCTTCCGCGTCGTCTCAAAACTGTCCCCAAATGGTTCCAGATTCCATGACTTCACTCACACCGGCAGCCGGGACCTGACACCATGCACCAACCCTCCCAAGACCTCCAACAACCTCGGTCTCCCACCCATCCTCGCATCTACCAGCGCCAACCCGACAGCAAGAATGACCCACCTTCCCATCGTCCCCACCAATCTCCTCATCTTCACGCCACCGATAACCTGGTCCTCCATACCTTCTCCCCTCTTGAACCCAGGCTTGTTTATAGCAATCTTCGAGATATGTTTCTTATCATATGGCGGGTACCGAAACCCAAGCAGGTAATCCATCCAACCAGGTATATAAACCACCGTCCTCCGATGCGTAAAAGCGTCGAAGCCATAGCGACCGCGGTAAGCACCAGTGCCGGAATTGCCTACGCCCCCGAAGGGCGCGTTTGGGACGCCGGCGTGGGTCATGATGTCGTTTATTGTGACGCCGCCGGAATTGGTCTTCGACAGGACTGCAGTGGATGTCAGATGTCGTGTGAACGTCGTAGATCTGTAAGGACGGAGGAAAGAGACGTACTTTCGTTGATTTCCGCTTGGTTGGTGCTGAAGATGTAGAGACCGAGAGGGTGTTCGCCTTTGGACGTAAGGGCGCATGCTTTCTGATAGTCCATCTGTATGATGGGGAGAAGGGGACCAAAGATCTCTTCGGACATGAGAGAGTCTGGCCGAGGGTATGTCAGTGGAGGTCCCTCCTCATTGTCTTAGAAAAGACGCTTCGCACAGAACAAGAGAATTTCAGTGGAGGCGAATTTCAGGGTTATTAAATTATTGAGGATATAAGCTGAACGAAGAGACTAGAACGAAACTTGCAGGGAGGACCGTGGAAAGATTTATTCGTGCCACAAGTAAATATATTGCGGCATCGCCGTGGAAGTGGGAGTAAAGGTTTTCTAGGTTGATGCAATATTTACAGCCCCTCATGGAAATCCATTCTATTTCACGCGGGGACGTGGAGGAACGTCTGTAATAATTGGCGTAGCGAGTAACTACGAAGGGTGCTGCATAAGCACCCGTGAGGCATGGTGCTTGAAAACCCGTCGCCTGCCCTCGATCAAGCATCACGGCGACATTGCGGGGAAGACTAATGGGACGTAAGAACGATATAACTCACCTTGCATATTCACATCTGTGACAATAGTCGGCTGAATGTATTTCATCTCCCGACTCTTATCACCACCATACAAAACATTGCCTCCAGACTGATTTAAGAGCCCAACCAACCGGTCGTAGTTGCGTTCATTGACAATACGAGTTTCTTGGTCTTTGCCATCACCTTTCAAGAACTGCCCTAGCCAGTATGTCGCTCGCTCAACAAATTTATCATGAACACTCGGATCGACAAAAACGTGATTAGCGGCCAGACAGATCTGGCCTGAATTGACGTATTTGCTATACGTAATACGTTTCGCAGCAGTATCAATATCCGCCGACCGAGTGACAATGCAAGGTGCTTGCCCCCCTAATTCCAGTACAGTTGGAGTCAAGTGCTTTGCTGCAGCAGCAGACACGATTTTAGCAATCTTCGGTGAGCCCGTGTAGAAAATTGAATCGAAACGACGTTCCAGGATGAGCCCGGTCTCTTTCGGGCCCCCAGTGACTATCTGGACGCCCTCTTGATCCAGATACTTGGGCAAAATCTCGGCCATTAAATCCTGAGAAGCCACTGTGATTTCCGAAGGTTTGATCAAGACAGCGCAACCAGCTGCGATTGCTGCGACCATTGGCGCAAGAGTGACGTAGAATGGAAAATTCCATGTCCCCAAGATCAATGCAACTCCTAACGGTTCCTTACGAATGCGTGCCCCACAGAGGGTCCCGAACAGGAAGCCG
Source organism: Usnea hakonensis (assembly GCA_013423325.1). NCBI lineage: Eukaryota > Fungi > Ascomycota > Lecanoromycetes > Lecanorales > Parmeliaceae > Usnea > Usnea hakonensis. The sequence goes on from BLJB01000061.1 coordinate 10,830, forward strand.
GCATCGGGGATTTCATCCGTTGTCCAAGTTTCGAGATTATTGATATGATCGAGAACGTCGCTCTTCAATCCCCTAATGTCGAGCAAATAGGATTCGAGATCGTGTCTGTTGAGGTCGGAATGGAGGGCTCTAACTATGGCTTCTTCGTTGTCGGCTATCATCCACCAGACCTGCTTTAGCTGCCACTTTCGCCAAGCAATCGATTTAGTCTTGCCTGACTTGAAGGTCCGTTGGAGAGTCACATAGGCCGTAGAGACCTGCTCGGGGCCGGTATAAGTGCTCATATCGACTGGAAGAGAGTCTACAGATGGTGGAAAGACATGCGATGGAAAAAGAACAGAATGCGAAAGAAATTGTGGAGAGAGTCCGAGCAGCGCGAACAGCAGCCCTAAGCGCACTTTGTACGAGCACTTAGGTACAACATACTTACGTATCACCCAGTCTTTCGGATCCGAATTGAATCCAGATGAAGTATCGGCGATCAATCTTTTGAATGACGTAGACGGGAAAATCATTGGTTGTTGATCCTGAATAAAAAAAAGCCACCGGCTCCCCAATGCCGTTGGGAACAAGATTTCTCACCCTCCTCGTGGAGAGCTGTCTGAGACCTCATAATGATAGGTCTTCCGGGACCTCTCCCCCGTCTAATGGCTGCCTCCATAGGATTCATCTCATGACATTATATTAAGCTCGATCTCCCTCGCCTTCATGACCTCCTGCTCATCTCTCTCTCTAGGCCAGGACCCAGGGCAAGAGATCTTTTATAATCCGATAACTTGCTAAAGGCTGTTAGTGGCCATAGAATCTTTAGGGTCATGTCCACTTACTAGTACCGTCCGCGTCCCGATAGTGACTTCTACAGTAGTACTGTAATTATCTTATCTTTTGAGCAACAACCTTAGTACGGCGGACGATGACGCCAATTAGTCCCCTAAGTCTACCTAAAGTAGCCCTCCAAGGTAAGGTAGGTAGCCCCCTAAAGTCGGTCCTAAGATAATTCTTTAAGGTACCCCCTCGGGCCGATTGGTCTGAGGCCGATTAGGTTTAGTGAGCCGCTTGACATAAATTTTTTTAGGATTTGGCTAACATGGGCTTAATTTTAAAGCCTTTCCCGTTGCGATTCGTTCAGTCGACTATCTGGATCATCGCAAACCTGTAAATGTATAAATGCATAATCTTGCATTGTCATATATGCGGCTAACTACAGCATCAGCTTAGTGCGGCCCAAGCGCAGAGTCATCGCAGACCTGCTTCCTTTCTCGGCCTGCGTCAGGTCCTAGATCTCGCAGCGACTGCTTCTCAATACGGTGTGTCCTAGACAAGGAACATGATGGACTTGACAACGATATCGCAACTTGAATTACCGCCTTCAGTAAGTCGGCCATTCTCTCAGATTTCACGTCCTGGCCTTTCTTCAGCATATGCATACTGATATCCTCCATTCTCTCAAGGTCGACTTGCACTGTCACCTCCGGGATGGGGCCATGTGCGAGTTAGTGACCCCTATGATACGATCTGGTGGCGCAGATGTTGTCTATGTCATGCCAAATCTGCAGCCCCCAATTACACAGATATCCCAGGCCCTTCATTACCACGAAACTTTGACACGACTAGCCCCTGGGGTTAAGTTCTTGATGTCCCTTTTTCTTCATCCAAGTATGACTCCGGAGACGATTGCTCAGGCTGCTCAATCAGAGATAATATATGGGGTTAGCGCTTCCTTGCCATTATTGATCGGTTCACTTCTTGACAAGGATTAGCTGAAACTTTACCCAGCTGGGGTACGACTTCAGGGTCTCCTACTCACTTTCGTTTACCAAAACTAAGTTAAGCTAGGTTACTACTAATTCTCAGGATGGTATCAAGGATATTGAGCAGCTTTATCCAGTGTTCGACGCGATGCAAAAGTTTGACTTGATTCTTAACGTCCATGGGGAACAGCCTGGCGTCACGACATTGAGAGCCGAAGCAGAGTATACTCCTGTCATTCGTAAGATACACGCGGCGTTCCCTAGTCTACGAATAGTCCTTGAACACATAAGTACCCGGGAAGGCTTGGAAATTGTTCGTCAGTGCGGACAAACGGTATGGCGTTTTCGCTTCAGGCTGGTCTATGAAAAGCTACCATAGTTGATTTAGGCATAGGTGAAAGGGACTATAACGCCGCACCATCTGATGACCACGTTCGAGGACGCTGAAAAGGACGCTTTCAGCTTTTGTAAGCCCATTCCAAAGGTACTTCCTCCGTGCAGCACGACTCTGTCTCTTGAGATGCTTTCGGCAGCAGCGCAACATGATATCACATGGCCAGCACTGACTTGATATGCAGACTCAAGCCGATCGCATTGCGCTAGTACAAGCGGTCGTTGATGGATCATCCAAATTCTTCTTTGGTAAGCAAACCCACTCAGTGAATTTATCCACTCTCAAAGAAGCAAAGGTAGTGACTCGGCACCTCATCCTATTGAAAATAAGAAGACAAACACAGAGAGCGAACGAGGCACCTGTGCAGCCGGCGTATTCACCATGGGGTGGACTACAGGCCTCGTCCTCGATGCCTTGGAAATCGGAACACACCACGGGTGGATTACGAAAGAACAGACTACGCGGGAGGTGATTGAAGGCTTCCTTTCTCGTTATGGACGGGACTTCTATAGAATCCCGCCTTCATCCACTGGTTCTGTCGACTCGGAACGGTCTAGAAGACGAATTCGCCTCGAAAGACACGGTCGAACGATACCAAAGTCGATCACGTCTTCAGATGGCAAAATTGAGGTTGTGCCATTCCGCAGAGGGGAGAAGACTTGGTCATTATGCTGGATAGATGGTTAGGACTGGGATGCCATTGTAAACGCTTACCTTCGGCTCGTATTCGTAATAGACATACATTTCATGCGAGAGGTCTCATTTGTCGACTTGCATAGATAAGAGTGTGGTCCGAAAAAGAAAAGGCATTTAGGGTGAAAGCAGAAATGTATCCAAGTCCCGCGCGGGCAAGAAACTTGAAAGGGTTCAGTTTATGTACTTGCGGAAATCATTCGTCCCATCTTCACACCGACATTGCAAGGAGGCTAAGGTGTCATTAGAAGCGGAGCTATGAGGACGGATGAAGTATCGTGAAATCAGACGAGTTCCAGGTAATCCGCCTTTTAATGTCAATTAAAATGTCAATTGAAAAATGATAGATCGCCAGTCCAGGGTCGAAGCAGCAAGTAAACCTTGGTGGCGCGTAAAACGGCTGTGAGCATTCTAGCGAGCTTGCCACGCTTTCTTGGCAAACGCTAAAATATCGGCCTGACGATGAATGAACGTGCCTTGAATATCTGGCATCAACTTACTTCTACATTCTCACATTGACATCTGAGACAAGCATCAAGCATTTCCAGACTACCTTAAGTACTATTGAGGTCCTGATGAGTGGATGATACAGACTATGAGCAGAGAAAGGTGCATACAGATCACAACCAGTCAGGACTCCTGCCACGCTATTACCGCTTGCTTGCAAATTCACACATCATCAAACATAATCTCATCCTCATCCTCCTCAAGGACTCCAATTCCGCTGTCAGGTCGTTTTCCCTTCTTGCCCCGTCTAACTTCCACATAGCCCTCCACATCTTTGAATCTCGTCACGCTGACAGGGGTCAAGAGGCCTTTGTGCTCCGTCACCTCGGCTCCTCTTCTCTGCACATCATTCACGTGAGCAACCTTGACTGCCTCAGCTTTCTCGGAACAGCGTTCGAGCTCGGCCTGCATAGCTTCAACAGCACGCAAGCCCGCGTCACGTTCTTCTTGCAATTCTTTGATCAGCACTCGCTGCTTCTCCTCCGAGGCGGCAACCTTGGCTCTGGATTCCGAAAGATCGGTACTCAATTGCCCAATCGTCACGTTTAATCCTCCGACCTCTCGCTCTCTGCCAACCCTCTCCTCAGCGAAGACTGCCTCGGTCTCGCGAATGACTCTCTGCTTCTCATTGACCGCGTTTTGAAGCTCTTGCAAGCGTACGTTGAGCTCTTTGATTCTTACGTTTCTCTCTTGCACTTCCTGCTCAGCTTCACGTCTTCCTCTAGTCTCTGCAGCAACATGGCATCCTAGATCTGCAACAGCTTCGTCCATCTCAGACCGTAGTTGTGAGGTAGCTGTCCTTTGCTCGCCTTCCGTTCTGGTGATGAGCGTTTCGAGCTTGCTGACCTCGACTCTGTATGATTCAAGAGCTTCCTGAAGCTTCTCGATGGAGCGTTCTTTTTCATCAATATCTTTTGCCATATCCGTGGCCTTGCTGCATGTGTTCTGAAGGCTTGTTTCTAGCATTTGCACTCTCGCCTGGGCATTATCGGCTCTGGCTTTTTCATTCGAGTGGCGCTTGCTTAAATCGTCGGCATAGATACGTGCACGGTCTAATTGTGCAAGCACTGCGTTGAATTGGTTTCGCAGATTTGTTTCTTGGATTTCGGTAGCTTTCAATGAACCTTCTGCCGCAAACGCTTGGGCCTTGAGGGCTCGCATGCGATCAAGCATGACGTCGAGCAAAGGTTTCGGGTCCTCGGGCACAAGGCCAAGAGCAATTTCTCCTGGGAAAAGGTACTCCAATGAAATACGAGCGGAGCGAAATGTCTCAGTATGAGTTGGCGAAAATAGTGCGACCTGGGTTGCTGCCTCGCTGACGGTCTGTAAGGCTGGGGTCTGTTCTCGAAGAGCTTCATTGTCGTCGAAGTTCGCTCCAATGATTTCGTTCTCTGAATTATCGACAAAAATATCTATCGACGATGAATTTTTGTCGAGGGAATCAGTCGCAGCGGCAGTTTCAGCACTTGTTGGTTTCTCGTGGAATTCCCCCTTGAGCTCGACCAGCTGCTGTTCCAGTTCCCTGGTCCTCTCAGCATTTGTTGTTTCCATGTGAAATCCATCTTGAGTTTTGTCAGGCTGTACTGCTGCTAGCTCATCTCTCAGGCACTTTATTTCTTGTTCCAGCCTCGTCTTCCATTTCTTGTCCTCGTCCATGTCGTTGATCTCGTCACTAAGATTATTTCTTCTCAAACGCCGCTTCAGACGTTCATCAAGTACTTGACGCAGTGGAGCGAATTGGAGTTCACCTGAAAACGAGCCTGGTGACGGGGATAACGACGGAGACGGCAGTGATGTCGATAACTGTACGGGAAATGAAAGACGCCGTGGTGTTGCATCTCCCCGAGCCCGTGATGAGAAGGACGTTCGACTTAGGTGAGGGGTAAGTCCAGTGGTCGAGGATGGCTCTGAAGGTTCCGGACCTGGGTCGGAAAAGCGCACTCGTTTCTTGGGTTTGATTGGCGTTTTGGGAGGCTCTGGCGGGCTCTTTTCAACTTCGACGCTCGGCTCTAACTTTGGTACGTCTACCGGGTCTGTAAGTGCAGTACTGATGCGTCTCTTTCGACGAACAGCTAATGGTCTATCATCTGTCAGGTCCACGACTTCGAGCTGAGTGTCCATTGCCATTGCAAGGCGGCTATTGGACATTGACTCCAGAGATGGAGGAAGGAAGGACGAGAAGGAGAAGTTACATGAATTTATGCAAGGAAATCACGTGTTGAAGGAAGTGTTGTCAACAATGACAGGAGTAGTAAACAAAGGAATGATGGAGATGGAGCTCGAAGCTTTGTAGGCTACAGCCAATATTGATGATTGTAAACAAACCCTAAGCCTTATAGGGCTCAATAACGGCGCGTCTGGAGATGAGTCTTGGCGCGTAGAACGATTGGATGAGGTGACTCGAGAAGGAAATGCTCCCCTACATTAGTGTGGGCTTCATTTATTGGACACGATTTTTAGTTGACTATCGAGTGAGTATTGGCTGGCTCCACCAGCTCCTGCCACTCCTGGCATTCCAAGTGACTACTTCTTAAATTTTCTGACCAAAAGAGGGAGATGAAGTCGGCTTGTCTTGTTGAAGAAGGAGCTTCTACAAATTGAACTGATGATGATATGACTCGTATTTCCTAGATGCAGATTGCAGATATTGCCGCAGAATCTGGCATAAGCTGTGCTGGTCCGTTAAATGAACCTTAACGTTTCCGTAGTAGTATGTTTACCCCAAGCGCACCTAATTTCCCACTGCATATAACACCTTCCTAGAATTGCATTCTATCCGCAAAAACCGTCGTCATCCACCTTTAACAGCTTCCGCCAAAATGAATGCGATGCAGTCACATCACGAATTAAGCAGTTCACAAAGGCCTTCTGCTGCAAGACATTCAGGCTTGTGGCATCGCGGAAGATTGCGCTAGAAGATAGCCGTGGAGATTAGCGAGAAATACTTTTACTAAAGTATCGTCAACTTCGTCATTACTACCGGTCCACGGAGCATGGTAGAATTGGAATGTGCGAGTATTGCTAGCTGGTCTTTGAATATCAATAAGAAGATGGAGACTATTATTGGACTTCTCAAGTCCCCTTCTACTTCCCTATCCTCTGCTGTCCCTGCTCCCGGCCCCGAAGCATCCGCCAAATCAGTGCACACCAATCCTCAAAACACGATGCCTTCAGGCACCTCACACCTCGAAGCTCTACCTGCCGAGATAGTTGGCTACATATTCGCCTTCCTGCCTCCCACTTCGCTAGCCAGCTTGTCACGCACTTGCCGTCTCCTACGAACCCACGCCCGCAATGACCTCCTTTGGATGTCATTTCTTCGGAACTATATACCTCACTCTGGCGTTCTCGAATCTCCATCGCCAGCGAAAAGTTGGAGAGAACTCTACATTGCTCATCATCCCTACTGGTTCTTGGTCCAAAATAAGATATGGTTTGCCGATGTCCCTAACAACGGGCTATTGATATTGGCACGCTACAATCACACGAACGGTCGCATCGAGGCTTTTCGACTTCTCGCAGAGCATGGGGCTCATACATATATGAGATGGGCGCACAATCCCGAGGTTATCATTCACACCTTCAACCCTAGAGTCAGGCTATGGGTTGACGACCCGGTGATCAACCTCGTCTTCAATGGTGGAGATCATGATAGCGAAAACCGGTTGCGGAAGGAAGTTGCCATGCAGACAGGGACAATGCATGGTATTTGTTCAATGATCTCCCTCTGCCGGCCCATTCCCCAAAGATTACAGGCGGACAGTATGGCCCTTTGGCCACCAGCTATTATTCCGGCGAGAGAACGAGTACGCAATACCTCTGCAACCAGATTTCGGACGGCGGAGCATCGGCCTCAGACCTTTGGTGTCATGAGTGATCAAACCTTCAGAGTACGAAAATGGCTGGACTTTTCTAACATGCTTCAGCCTTCCACTGCAGTCCGAATGGGGGAAGAAGTCATGACTTTCAGTACCTTGCCTGAGGAATCCTACACGCCTACTAAGGAAAAGCCATGGCAGGGCATTTGGGTTGGAGACTATTCCGGCCACGGCTGCGAGTTCCTACTTGTTTTACAGCGCGAAGTGACATCGCCCATGGCTCTTTCTAGGACATCATCGACAGACCATCTACCGCGAGGTATGACCACGGCAACGCCAAATGCCGATACGAGGCTGCAAGACTCGGACAGTGACCAGCATTCAGCGGCAGCTATCGGAGGCCGGACAGTCGTTGCTCAAGGCGATACTCCGGAGACTGGAGGCTCATCTACATTGCAACTAGAGAGAGATCTTTTGAATCGTTACGTCACAGACGCGGAAGGAAGCAAGGCGACTCGGAATGAGAGCCCTTCATCCTCAGACGTTCAAACGCCATATTCATCTGCGGAAGTCCCTTTAGGCAGACTGGAGGCTATCAAACTGACAGGTGACATTAATGTTCCTAGAGGAGAATACACCTGGATTGCGGAGGATATTGGACCGAACGGGCTCATACGTATCGCCAATGAGCAAATGTTTGCTGGCGCAAGAATGGTCAGAAGCTGGGGTCACATTGCTAATCAAGGGTTCCAAGATGACAGATTCATACAATCGCAGTTGATCATGATCTCTCACGACTCTCTGGCACAGTATTGGGAAGTGAGTCTCGCACACCTTGAGTAGTGGGAAATTCTTCTTGCTGACCCATTCCGCAGGAATATGGCCACATCTCATTCTACAGGAGAGTTAACATCGATGAGCACTTGACCGAATGAAGTGATCTGACTATCAAACATCCATTCGGCAGCAGTGCGGTAACAATACAGAGCACTCATGCTGGCGCCTGAATCAATTGCTCAGGCTTAGGAGTATGTGCGTGTGCCTCATCCTGCGATGTGGTTGCTGCTAGCCACATGCTGGTACCCAGCTGTACTGGGTCCCACATAGAGAAAGCGTTGAGTGGGTTTTGTAAACACCAAGTAAGCGTAAGGAGTTTAGAATCCTAACCGAACCCAAGTGACCAAATTGTCTGGCAGGGAGGGAGGGTCTGTCGCTTTTAGCAATTGCAACAGGACAGTAAAACATAGTGGCTTGTGTGGCGAATGGACTCGATGGATTTGTTTAGTGAAACGATTATGGTAAAGTACTTAGTAGTGAGCAGGATACTCTAGATAAAATATGTTAATTCCATAGTAGTAGTCTACTTTATGTACATCTCATTCTCGATTATTTTCTTGACAGTACCGGGTTCAGATGTAATAAGATGTGTGATTGATGTTGTATGAAGCTACTGATAAGTACAAATCCTGCTTTACTTTAGCTTGAAAGTACCTTACCTTACCTTACCTTATCAGCCTTACGCAAGCTTACTCTACCTTACTTTTTAATTACTCGTATGCCGACCCTCGACCGTAGATTTCCCTGTTTTCTCCTGACAACTGCACAAGGAATACCATCAATCACCATCAAGAAGCTGCTCTACTACAATCTCTTCTTATTCTTATTCTTGTGCTCCTCCTTATCATTATCAACTTGTTGAGAAGGAGGACGCCTTATCATGACTTGACACATTTCTGCCGTGCTACCACTATCAATTTTGAACCCTCTACGCCGCCATCACCGGGAGCCGTTTCCTTCGGCCCTTTGACTCGGCCACCGAATTGAAGCTTCTCGCCTGCAAAATGCCCGTGGCTCCTCTTGCCGCCAGGGCGACGGATACCCCCACGTCGACGACCTCGCAGACTGGCTCGACGAATTCTGTTATGATCGTATGTGCTATAAATACTACATAGCTCCATTAAATGCCGCGCTGACTCTGAGCATAGGGCATAGCAATCGCAGTCGCCCTCACATTCATATTGATAGCAGTCTACGTCTATATTGCAAAGCGACGGCCTCCAAACTATTCCACAAACCCAAAGAAGGAGAAGACATGGCGGTCCTGGACCAGCAAGGCCCGACGGTATCTTCCGTTCAAGGGCAAATCGGACGCCAGGAGTATACAGGATCAAGAGACTTCATATGTTGCAACCGATTCGGCAGACAGAGACTCAACCACCCATTCATTGGCCGAGATGCAGCCAAATGATGGTGTCAATCGCAATACCTCAGTCCGCAGCGTCATGACGCTTCCTCCTTACCACCCCACACCCCACCCACATGAACGTCTCATAGCTCGCGAAGGGGAACGTGCAGGCGTGGATACTGTTATCGAATTCCCAGAGACAGCCGAGGAGGAAGAAGAGCGGAGAGAGCAGGACATGGAGTCACTTTACCAAATTCGACAAACGCGGCGACGAGAAATCAACGAACGACAAGAGCGAAGAAGAGAGCGGCAAGAAGCGAGGGAAGCAGGCGACTGGGCTCGTCTCGAACAAATACGTCTCCAAAGCGAAGCGCGTGCTCGAGCCCGCGCCGGAAGCTCTGCGAGCGCAGCCAGTAGCACGACCAGCTTGCCCATCGCAGCTGCAAATGCCAGCTCAATGGTGGCGGACCACCAAGCCCGTACATCCAGCAGAGACCGCCGGGTCAGCTCCGTCAGCTATGCTGACCTAGGTCTCGCGCGCCATGATGGCTCAAGATTACGAGCCGACAGTGTCGAATCGGACCATCGCCCTCTGCTCGAAGCTGCAGCAAGCATGGGAGGCAGCGACCAACGCAACGCTTCTTCGTCGCGGCGCAGCTCCATATTCCACCTCCCCACCCACCGCTTCCACTCCCATAACAGAGCTGTCTCTGCGGAATCCGTCGTGACAACCGACAGCGACCTCGCGGATATGACGCCTCAGACTTCGTCCGAGGACAGAAGTGGTAGCGGCAGCGGCAGTGATCCGACCATGCGCACGCCAAGCGTAGGGACTGGCGGCGAGCCGTCTCCGCCAATGGGCGAACCGCCAGAGTACGAGGACGCACCGCCATATACGAGCCCTGTACTCGGCAACGGGGAGCGCGTGCCGAGATTACCGAGCATAAGAGTTGGTGAGAGGTTGCCGGCGATTGAGATTACGGGGAGCACGCCTGCTGCCACACCGGTGATAGGGACGCCGACGGAGCGCAACAGCCAGGGGCGATGATGTCCATGGACTATATCTTTCATTTTGGCATTACGTGTTCATGCGATTCAGCGAGCGAGCGATCGGTTTGGCTCCGCTCATTGGCCCGATCGAGGTGGGAGCCGCGATGGGCGTGCAATGCACATCAGCGTCGCTTTCGCAAACGGGAATTCTGCAATCTCTCAGAGCTTCGAGAGGAGACATTGACCGGAGAGCATTGCATTTTTTGGTCCGTAACGGGGATCTCGTTCTCGATGGGACAGGGCATTTTTGCGTTGAGGGGGATCCAAATGAAGAAAGAGAATTCTTTTTTTGACAAAGACTATGATATATAGAGCCCAGGAATGAGCGGGTTGAAGCGCTCTTGATTGATTGATTGAGCTTATGTCCTTTATGTTTGTATACTACCAAACATCTATTTATGCATGCTCTCTCTCTGTCTCTCCCTCTCTCCCTCTCCTTCTCCCCCCCCCCCCCCCCCCCCCCCCCCCCCCCCCCCCCCCCCCCCCCCCCTCCCCCTCTCCCTCTCTAAAGAATAGCTACCCAATAATGCCGCACGCGTACAAGTACATGAGGCGGGTATCTCGAAGTACGACTTTCACACATCAATAATGAAACAACGCCAGCGAAAGGATATCGTAACGAGACGGGTAGAGTACGTACGTACGTATGCGAGGACGGGGTTTGGGTGCTTTTTACCTAGCTGGTTTCTCGGATTCCGAGGACGGGCGGGGTTTGAAGGGCGGGGGTGGAATGGAGTAGAGCAGAGCAGGGCAGAGCAGAGCAGGGGGGCGGAATTGATTGGCTGGGGGTGTATATGGATCGAATGAATGGTCTTCCAATCAGACCCCGCACGCATGCAGTCAAGTCGCAAAAAAAAAAGACTAACGAGTTCTCTTCCCCTCTCTGCTCCGCACCGCACCTCCACCACACACGCGCACACACACATACTCTCTCACACACACACTCAATCACCCCATCAACCGCGTCAACTCCCCCCCTCTCCCCAAAACCTCCCCAAACCCCCCCCTCTCCACCACCCTCCCCCCCTTCAAAACCACCACCTCCCCACACCCCTCCATCATCCCCCTCTCATGCGTCAAAACCAGCACGCCCACCCCCTCCCCCGCCAGCCTCCCTACCGCCCCCCTCACCACCCCCGCCGTCTCCCCGTCCAACCCGCTCGTCGCCTCGTCCAAGATCAAAAAGCGCGGTTTCCTCACCAGCGCGCGCGCAATGGCGATGCGTTGCGTCTGGCCGCCCGAGAGGCCCGTGCCGCCGTCGCCGATGAGCGTGCTGTAGCCTTGTGGTAGGGAGAGGATGAAGGTGTCGATGTCGGCGGCTTTGGCGGCGGCGCGGATCGACGTGGTCGAGGTGTGGGGGGAGGATTCCGGGAGGCCGTAGATGATGTTGGCGGCGACGGTGGCGGGGAAGAGGGTTGGTTGTTGGGGGACGAGGGCGATGAGGGAGCGGAGGGTTGGGGTGTGCAGGTGCGAGGTTGGGATGTTGTTGAGGGTCAGGGTGCCCGAGGTTGGGGGGTGGAGAGCGAGGAGGAGGGCGGCGATTGTGGATTTGCCGCAGCCCGAGGCGCCGACGAGGGCGGTTGTTGTGCCGGGGTGGAGGGTGAGGGTGAGGGAGGAGAGGACCGGGGTTGTGGGTCTGGTTGGGTAGGCGAAGGTTGTGTTGTTGAAGACGATGGGGCCGGGCTGGGAAAGGCGGATGTGGCCTGTGTCCTCGTGAGAGCTTTTGTAGGGGAGGAATGCTAGGCGGAGGAGACGAGTCGCCGTGTCCCGGCTGGAGTTGACTTGGGGGATGAAGGCTATGATGCTATTTGCCTGGGATATGCTAAAGAGGAGCATCGTCAATACGCTCAAGATACTGTCGACGGTGTATAAGTCGGAGGAGACGAGAACGGCACCATAGTAAAATATCAAGGCGGTTACGAGTAGGATGCTGGATTCAGAAAGTCCGAAGAAGAAAGCAGAGTAGGCGGAACGTTTGAGTCCTACTTTGAGAGTCTTGGAGACAGCTCTGAGGTACTTTCTCTTCATGTAGCTTTCGAGGGTAAGGGCGCGTACAGTGCGGATATTCGTAAATGTTTCTGTGAAGATCGAGTTGGCGGAGGTCGCAGCGTCGTTGCTTCTACTTTCCCAGTGACCGGAGACGGTTTCAAAGGTGCGAGTGACGACGTACATGAAAGGCGCAGACACGAGGCCGACGAGTGTGAGTTTCCAGCTAAGGATCAGGCTCCAGGTCACAGCTATCGTCATCACGGTGATAGCGACAAACAAGTAGCCTGCAAAGCGGCCCAGTAGGCTCCTCGTCTGTTCGGCATTGCGATCTAGACATTCAGTAAGGCGGGAAACACTGTTTCTATCCTTTTCGAACCATGATCGGGGTTGGTCAAGAATTCGTTTAAGAGCTTCGCCCCGTAAGACGTCAATCCAGGACTGACCGCAGTACTCGAGTAAGAAGTGCATCAAGTATCCTGCCAAGGCGTCAACAACCGCTACCCCGAGTACAACCAATGACCAATGCCGTGCCATGGATGAACGCTCGTGGTGATCGGCAAGGTAGAATGTCGCAAGGAGCTGTGAGAAGACCCATGAAAATGCCGGTATCGCTGCTGCGTGAATGGCGGCGCAAAGGAAGCCTAGCACTAAGACCATGCGTTTGCCATACGCCAGCGCAGGCCAAACTGTCATTAAGATCTTCTTCATTGGAGCAACGCGGCGGACTTTGCCCGCGTTGGTCAGATTTTGTTTCCCCCGTGGTTTCCTAGGTGAAGCTACGGAAGCGTACGGCGCCTGCTCTTGTTGTATTGAATACACTTTGATATCGATGCTACGCATCGTCTCGTTCATCTCAATCGCTTTGACGTCATGTGGCCATAGGGGAGAGAAAGGCTCTGTTATATCGCTGTACTTTGGGATCTCATGTCGATGAAGCGGACTGTTCGAACTAGCTGCAGACCATCGATACACTCTAGCTGGTGATAACAATGAGACGTAAGCTTGCGAAGGACGTTTCAGATCATCAAACTGTGGTCCCAAGATGTCTAAGATGACGGGTTTCTTTCTTTGATTTCGGGAAATCTCAGACTTCATCCTTGTCGGAGGAGGCCCACGAGCAGGACCAAAGCTGGAACGATGTCCTTGCGACAAATCAGAACACAGCTGCGTGAACGAAAAGTCAGGGATTGACATGTCACGCTGCTGGAAGGGTCCAAAGCCGCTCTTTTTCAGGGTGTCCTTGAAGCCTTCTTGAACAACGACTCCGCTATCAAGGACGTATGCATAGTCTCCATCTTGTACTTGTGACATGTCGTGCGTTATAATGATGGTTGTCTTGCCTCGGCGCCATTTACGGATCTCATCAACAATCATGTTTTTGCTGATGTGATCGAGAGCGCAGGTTGCTTCATCCAGGACTAAGATGGGCGTGTCGCGTAGTCGTGCCCTTGCAATGGCTATCCGTTGCTTTTGTCCTCCACTCAGAGCACTGCCACCAAGTCCCACAATGGTATCTAGCCCTTGCGGCAGACCGTTGACTGTATGCTGCAACAACGCAGTCTCAATGGCTCTCTTGACCTCTTCCTTCCTGACTTCGCAATGGTCTCTGTGACCAAAGGCGATATTTTTGAAAACCGACTCATTGAAGAGTACACTTTGCTGATGGACAAGGGTGACATTGTTGCGTAGCCAGTTGATGTCGAGGACGTTTATTGGGTGTCCGTCTACTAGCAATTCCCCAGAAGCGATGTTATAGAATCGCATCAGAAGATTGCCGATTGTACTTTTTCCAGAGCCGCTCTTTCCGACAACAAATGTCGTCTCACCGGCGGGGAAGTGGAAGCTGGCATTGTTCAGGGCGGGCTGATCAAGTCGGGAGGGGTAGGAGAAGGAGACCTGGCTTTATTAGCAAGCTCCTGAGTAGACGGGGCGTTTTCCATACATTTCTGACTTCAACGTCTCCTGCGCAGAAAAGGGGAATGGTTCTGCCGCTCAGCCTTGATATCTCGGGCTCACCTTCTATCTGATCCAAAATGGATTCGAGAGAAGCTCCGGCTGCTCGTCCCTTTTCAAGGACAATAATTTCCGGTTGAATCTGTTCAAAAGCCTGTGTCGCCATCAGACATGCCCAAAATGCTGTCAGAATCTCGCCCGGAGTCTTCTGCCCTGTAGTGACCAAAAAGCTTCCGAACCAGAACCCTTGGACGAACATGCCTAAAGTGATCAGACGAAGGCCACCAATTTGCAGGGCATTCGCTTGTGCTTGACTAAGATAGTATCTTGCAGCTCTTTTGACGATCTTCCTGTACTGCCACCTTTCAAAGTCCTGCCCATTGAAGCATTTGACGGCGTCGATGGCAGCAATTGCGTTGTTGACAATCTTGGAGGCTTTGGTAAGTTCCTCGGTCTGCCCCTCAATCCACGATTGCATCCGCGCTGAATTCCAAGCCAGTGCGACTGCTAGAACTGGAACACTGGATAGAGTGACAAGGGTCAGACTCCAAGAGTAGTAGAAAGCTAGGCCTAGAGCAGCGACCGTGGTGACTCCGTCCTGTATTGAAAAGCCCAATGGTTGCGATGTAGCCAGCTGAAGCTCTCGAGCGTGTCTTTACTGGAAATTAGCTCACTTCTACGGTATGACACATTTGCGCTTACGTTTGAAGTCGTGATATCAGGATCTCAATACCATCTGTGTGCATATCATACCAGCTCATATCCTTTTCTAGCATGCCGTTGAAGAGCCTTTCTCGTATGTTCTTCGCCTGGAGCTCACCAAATACCAGCCAAAGCACGAAGTAGCCTGTGTGCAACAGACCACTTGCAGCGCCGAGTGCAACTAAAACGATTGCATTTGTAGATACTTCATTCAACAGATCAGACCCGTTGATCTCGCCTGCGCCGAAATTGGTGAAAAGATTGAAGATCTTGCCGAGCAATATTGCCAGGGCTGGTGTAATGACTCCCGCCGCAATTGAAAGAATAAGTGCGGAAAGGAGTAGAGGGATATCTGTCTTGGAAGTGAACTTGAAGAGGGAACGCCAGCTCGCGTACTTGGCCAAGTTGTTCTCTTCTTCGTCGACTTCGAGATCGGCGCGGAGAACGACATCGATCTCCATGGCAGTATACTTGGTGACTGTCATAGTCAGTATATAAAGCGGTTGCGACGTTTCTTGATGCTGTCAAAGATGGCCAATAGATGTTCGGACTATGAAGATACATTTTTCTGGAATCTGAATACTGGATGGATAGGTCTGAAACTGTCGTGCCGTATGGTATCGCAATGGTGAAGGAAGATAATAGGAAAGCAAAGGTAGAATAATGGGTGGGAGCATACCTAACAATACGTTGTGGTGAGGATTTTGGTATGCGTGCTTAGTATTGTTCTTTTAGCGCGAAATTCCGATTGTGGTTCCTTCTCAAAGCGCCTCGTTGGAGAATACAGAACAGCATATAAAAGTGATGCTGGTTACAAGAAGTGAAGCCAAGATGAATGTTACGCCCAAAAGAGAGAAAGAGAGGCGAATTATTCTAGAATGCTGGGATAGGTTTCAAATTTACGGCCGTCCAGCCTCGGCATCCGCTATGAGGCCCAAGCGTCAGAGTCTCGCACGGCACCAATCCATTGGATGATCTTATTGCAAAAGATCAGATCTCGTGATTGTGATCCAGATGATAGTAGAGTTGTTGCTAGTCATGTTCAATGCGAATGTGACGCCTGAACCCCGACGATGGGAAAAGGGGAGAGGGGCGGAGAAGCTTGCTAGTATATTGAAAGCACAGTCACCTTCGAATCACAACACTCGAGGCGCCGAACGACATGAGTGTGTGAGAGAATGAAGGCTGCTGAAGCGACGGGAGAAACCCTCAGCTTGAAAGCTCTGCGATGGAGTAACATGCGCTCGACATCACGCCCTTTTTCGCTACTCGACCTTATCATACAATCTATATTCGACAATCCGTTCGTAATTCGTGATGGCAAACAACTCGAGGCCCTAGGTTGTGCTGTTACCTTCATTGGGGTGCGCCTGCTCGTAGATCCAGTCGTTCAGACCCTCTCGGTTTCTGCACCAGGTCAGGTGGAGACAAAGCAGGGATTCTTTAACTCTAAGGACTTACCTCGAGATCTCGATGGCGTAAAACTGCATTCGCATAGCTGTGATATCTTTCAGCGAACCGCCTCTTGGTGAGAGTCGAAGTCCAGCAAACCAAAGATCGTCTCCTTCTCTCCGTACTCGAACTTTGGATTCGCTCTCAGCATTGTGCCAAAGTTGTAATCCTCCACTTTTTTTTCATATGCCATCATGAATTCCCGCCATCGCTCCTTACCTTCCTTGCTCTTCATTTTATCTTCGTCAATTGTTTCTTTTGGGCTGAACTCTGGGAATTCCTTTTTGAAGTGTTCGAGGATTTCATCATCTATCTTGGTAAGCCGCAGCTTCGACCCTCTCATTTTCTCTAGTATCGCCCAATATGTAGTCATGTGTTGCACAGCTGGATGATTTTCTTTGTTAGTCCAGTGGTCGTGCATTGTAGGAAAAGGCTGTTGAGGTTCATGGCCGCTTGGAAAGGCGGACCTTTGACGGCAAACTGCTTCTCCATCTATGCATCTACCTGTCAGTAAAATAACAAAAGGTGAGTTTGGAGAGGTGCGAGCCAACATCCTCGAAGTTTTCGGCCTGCTCAGGGTTCAGGCTCGCGCCTGCAGGGCCTAAGGACATTTTGGCAGAGCTGGTGAAGTCGTTCGAGAATTCAGTAGAGGCAATAGGAATAGTCCACGAGGGAAATCGAATGCGCTGCGTGACTAGATGTGTTCCTTGTCGGAAGTGATGCCTTATTCACTCTCTATTCCCTGATTCTTCCTATTGGCGGTATCGCTATCAGATATAAACCCGTTATGACGCTGATGCTTGACATTTCTTGGCATCCCCTGCAAGGCGATCCCGCTAGTCCAGAATCGGCTAAGGTAGTATCTGGCAGAGGAACTTTTTTTGACGGTCTACCAGCGACATACACGCTCTCAAGGAAGCTTTTGCTCTCCTTCCAATTTTCTTACCTCATTGTACATACTTTACTCGCATGATCTAAGAGCAAATTCGGTTCAAGTCATTTGAAGTATGGTTTCAGAGATCGCTGCATTCAGTCACCATGTGTGAATTTCGGCAGCCCAAGGAAGGCGCGCATCATGACATGCTTCGAGTCTAGCTGTTCGCATCAATCTGATATCTGGAAGTCTTCCCACTCCTCTCGAAAGCCAACCGCTCATGTTTATGTTTTGTTCGTTCGTCCATTCCATATGTCCATTTCAAAAAACATCATGAGGATTGGTTCGCTTGATCGCGTTTCTCTTCTGTTATTCAACACGTGGAG
Source organism: Usnea hakonensis (assembly GCA_013423325.1). Classification (NCBI taxonomy): domain Eukaryota; kingdom Fungi; phylum Ascomycota; class Lecanoromycetes; order Lecanorales; family Parmeliaceae; genus Usnea; species Usnea hakonensis. The sequence continues at coordinate 28,584 of BLJB01000061.1, forward strand.
ATGCATTCCTTCGATTTGATCACAACCGTGTGTGGAAGAGATATAGGCCCAGCTCACTTCCGCACAGGAAAACATGCACTTCCTCAGCATGGGATGATTAGGAAATGAAGGAATGTCCTGTAGTGCCGAATGCGTTGTTTTGAATTGGTAGCGGAATGTGCGCGTAAAATGAGTAACATTCCTTTGCAGTAATTAATAAATCTTCGACGTGTCCGCGTCCTCTCTCCATTCTCCATTCTCAAATCCCTAATCTCCAATCTCTGCAAAATATGGGGCATCTAAGATTGAATTCTGTGCTTTGCGCCTTGCTACTATCTACTATTGCCGTTGGTCAAGATGTTGTTACCGTGTCGATTGGTACTTGCTTGTCCGGCCTTGGGGTCTTGCCTGGCCCCTCGGGTGTCCCAGTAGGCACTGGTATTATGCCCAATAAACCGTGTGTTATTCGAACTATCTTTAGATAATGGATCCATCTAATCTATAGCAGCGAATCGAATTCGTCCGCATCCGCACCTAGTGCTCCTTCGTCAACCCCGACTGGCTTTTTGATTAACTACCAAGCCCCAGGAAACAGCGTACTGCGTCGTCGCGATACACTGAATTTTCCCACCCTGGATGGTCACGCCACCAGCGCTTGTTTCCATTCACCACTATTCACCGTGGATCCGGCTGGGCAATTGTCAGTAGTGAATGCGGGTGTTTCTATGACGTACTCCACCTCCTCAGGCGTACAATCAGCGCTCTTTGCTCCCTCTAGCGACATCCAAAGTATCTCTACAACTTGGCAACTGGTCGCGGGCACACTAATATGGAAGAATGACATTTTCCTCAACGGCACTGCTGCTCTATGCGGTGACTCCACGGGTGCTATTCAGGCATATTTCCTAACGCCCGTACCAGCCAACTGTACGCCTATATACTTAAGGGAAGCATCAGGTCAGCAATTCCCTCCTCCCTTCATACTAGGAGCAAGAAAACTGATCTTACTTAGTGGACACGTGCCCAGAATATTTCCAGGCCAATCCGAACGGTCAACTTGCCCCCTTCACCTCTTCCTCATCTGTTCTCTCTGGCAGTGGCCTGTCTTTGTCAACGAACGTGGCCTCGGTCCAAAGTACCGGTGCCTCAGGCTCCACTCCTTCATCCCAGTCAACTATCTTGTCTTCCATTCCTCCTCCAATTGTCAGTAGTGGAAGCTCGATCTCAACTTTGGTAACCAGCTCCAGCAGCACGTTAGTCAGCCCATCTGTTTCGAGCACCTCTACCTCCATTACGTCAACAACTGGTCTGTCTTTATCGAGTACTTCGAATGCAATAAGCACGCCGTCTAGCGTCACTACAATCTCGATAGTCAGCTCTGGTTCTTCGTTGCAATTGGCTACCTCGTCTCTCAGTATCCCTTCAATCGTTGGTAGTAGCAGCTCGATCTCAATTTTGCCGACTAGCTTCATAAACACGATAGCGAGTCCTTCTAGTTTGAGTCCTTCCAGCTCTGGTACGGCAACAACAAGCCCCTCTTTACTGGCTACCTCGAGCTCCCTAAGCACTTCGTCTGTAGCCAATGCGCCGTCGCCGTCGTCGTCGTCGTTACCGAATCCGGCATCTCCATTTTCATTTTCATCTCCATCACCATCTCTATTTCCATCTCCATCTCCATCTCCATCTCCATCTCCATCATCATCGTTATCTTCTGAGGGTGCCACTACATCATCCACTACATCCTTAAGGATATCTGGAACCCAAGTGTCCGTACCGGGCTCGCCGTTGAGTACGCCGTCGAGTATGCCAGCGAATGGCGGTAATACTATTGATGGGAGTTGTGGCGCTGCGAATGGGAATACAATTTGTGGAGATTGGCCACAGGGATCCTGTTGTTCTCAATACGGGGTAATTTTTCTATGATAGTATCTGGATTTTATTACTGACGAGTCTAGTTCTGTGGAAATGATACTGCTCATTGTGGAAGCGGGTGTCAGAGTGGGCCATGCTCGTCCTTATCTTCTTCTTTGACCACCAGCTTAACTACGTCATCGTCGCCTCTGAGTGTACCCGCCTCTATTGCACCTGTCTCGACTGCACCTGTCTCGACTGCGCGCGCCTCGACTGCACCAGTCTCGATTGCACCCGTCTCGACTGCGCGCGCCTCGACTGCACCAGTCTCGATTGCACCCGTCTCGACTGCGCTTACAAATGGCGGTGATACTACTGACGGGACTTGTGGCGTTGCGCATGGGAACACAGTTTGCGGAGATTGGCCACAGGGTTCTTGTTGTTCTCAATACGGGGTATTTGCTCAGTGATACACTTCGCAGGATTCATTACTGATACTTCCCTAGTTCTGTGGAAACGATACCGCTCACTGTGGAACTGGGTGTCAAAGTGGGCCGTGTATGCCCCTATCTTCGTCTCCAATCGTTGGCTTGACAACGACATCGCATTCGACTGCGCCTACTTCGAGTGCGCCTTCGAGCGGTCTTGATACTACTGATGGGAGCTGTGGCGCTGCGCATGGGAACACAGTTTGTGGAAATTGGCCACAGGGTGCTTGTTGTTCTCAATACGGGGTAAGTGATTTAATCATGCCGATCTCAAGGTTTTGTCGCTGATGATATCCTAGTATTGTGGGAACGATACCGCTCATTGCGGTAGCGGATGCCAAAGTGGGCCTTGCAACTCCTCATCCTCATCTTCATCCGCTCCGATCGTTACTGCTCCGATCGTTAGTGCACGGCCGTCGCCTACCCCAGCCACCACAACCACAACCTCGTACACAGCGACGACTACGATTTATACCGCCACAGATATCGGCACCAACGGCCAAGTCACAGTTCTAGTAGTCCAGCCGACCCCCGGTATGCAATACTTTGGGTTTTCTGATCCATCCGATTTTGGAAGGAGCAGTGAGCCGGATTCGTCGAGATTCAACGACGACCCCATGGGCATCGATATCCAAGGCGTTTTCCCGGGTGACATCAATTTCAACACCAGCAAGTACGGTGGGTATACGTTTCCCGGCCAAAGCACCGAAACGAATGCATCTACCTTCGCCGTAGCGTTTGAAGGATACTTTTTTGGACCACCGGGACAGTATGCGGTCAGTTTGAGTAAAACCGCAACCGATGACTACAGCTGGCTCTGGACGAATGCTAGTGCTTATGGCGGTTGGAACAACAGCAATGCCCAGATCACGGAAAGTATTGCGGGGGGTTACACGCAGAACCACACTTTTTTCCTTCATGAGGGCCAATTTCTGGCCATGACGATACTGTGGATCAACGTATACCAATCGGGTTCACTGGACTTTGTCATTTTTCCACCGGCGGGAGGTGAAATCACGGACACCACTGGGTACTTTGCCCAGCCATACCCCGGCGACAAGTTCGTGTACCGCACGTAGACCACGGTGCTGGCGGCAATATCGCATGAAACCACCATTTTATAAATGAATTTGGATAATCGTCAGGCGCGCTCTTCTGGTCGAAGAGAACTTATTTCTGTTGGCGAGACTTACTAGATAGGGATAAATAGAGAGTTATATCACTAGGTATCTAGATTCGAATATTAGTTGTTAGAGTCTACTCATCTGCATTGATTTCTCGTTACTAATCTTTCCATTACTAATCTATCCCAGCCGATCCCTTTTTGCAAAGCATATCCATCCTTCCGATCAGTGATGCGACCATTGGGTCTTACTCTCATTTGGTAGCGCTGACGATCCTGGGGGAGTAGGATGCTGACGCTGACGCTGACGCTGACGTTGATGACGAAACACCACAAGGACTCCCGAGATTTTCAGAGCTGCTAGTCTCCTAGGTAATTTTCCTACTTTAAATAGCGCTAGTCCCGGTAGACTTTTTCTGTGGAGTTGGACTGGTGGGTACTGCTGATTCGGGGATGCAAATAGCCTTCATTGCCTGCGGGTCAGTGGGCTGGGTTTCTTGCATAGCTGGTGCCATTTGATGTTGTTTGCCTTCATAACCGAAAAGCATATAATTAAATGTCAAATAAATATGTCAGCGTTGTGCGTGATTGCTGTCTCGGCGATGGACGAATTGGTGATCGCGATAATATCCTAATTCATCTGACCATTTCTGTAAAGCGACGAGCTCGGAGTTTCGGATGACAGTGGTGTGATTGCGCTTTCGTGTTTTTGTGAGATTACCTTCTGGTACTTGGGCCGTAGGGTAAGTTCGATCCACGAAGGAAGGATTGTATCTTGTGACGTTTTGCAAACTTCTGAACCACATCGGGTATAAAAGTGAGGCGATCGGAATTGGGCTCGATGCAGGCAACCATGTTGTTGGACGTAAGTAATTCGGAATTTCGATTGGGCTGGTTGTACATGTCAGCGCTAAGAGTGACCTGAAGTGGACAGGAATGCTGAAGTATCCAATTTCCCAGAGGGAATATGGTAAACTTTCCAGCAACTCTCGAGGAATCGTATTCGCCAACCGTCAGGGCGCCGTCAGAAGGCGATAGCGACCGATCCTCCACCCACAATCCTTCAGCTTTGGATGTCGCCACGTCGGCTTCCGTCGCCACCGCTAAAAAAAGAAAAATCTGACCGAGGGGGAGATCAGCTTCGATTCCAAAGGTATATCGACACAAGTCAGCGGATATTAGGCTTGAACGGTAATACGTCCGTCATAAATGACTAGGTTGAGCTACGTTTGGTTTATCTGGTGCAGTCGCGCGTACACAGTCTTCTTCGTCTCGCACAAACGTTTTGATTTGAGTTCGACGACATTCCAGACACCAAATTAGAGTCTTCAACTAAAGAAAAGCCCATATACTTTCATCAAATCCGAAATGGTTGAACTAGAAAACCATTGCAATGAAGAAACGTCAAACGATGACCTATCTTCCATCGTTGAGAATGACAGTCAAGACATTATTTGAGAAAACAACAGGGCATACTGTTTCGGGCGGTAGAGGGTTGGAGAAGTACGGAGTAGGTTCTGAGTCCGAGGAATGTAGGTGATAGTGAATAGAAATATACAGACGAGCCTGGAATACATTGCGGTACGAGTGCACCATTGAGATGAACATCGAGTTATTATGGCTAGCTTCTAAACCGACTTCTCCACAGCACTGGAGCGCCACCATCTGATGAAAGATACTCAAGAGGACATCGGTAAGGCATCTCTTCAACCGGCCGATCTTGAGCTAGATGACGAATCCGAGGCTGATGATAGCGATATCTTGCGAAGAGGATTCAAGGACGTGGGAAGTGAGAACGATGGAAGGGATGGAAGTGTTGGATAAAGGTTTCACAGGAGAGGATCTGAAGGAGACGAAGGGTGTGAAAACAGGTTATGAGTCTTGAAAGGCTTCGATATCCTGTTAAGATTTGTCAACAATTATCTGGAAAAGCCCAGCTTCGTCTAAGAAATCTCCAAGGCCAGTCAGTGATTACTATGGCAAGCCTCAGCCTGCGGTTGGGAGATTATCTCATCAAGCCGACTCAAAAATCCACCATATCACCAAGGGACAATACAAGGCATACCTCGCTACAGTAGCAGCCAACCTTGCTGGGGGCTCACAAAGTTGTCTTCGCTATGGGGGTATTACAGAAGCAGAACGGTTGGAGCAGGCTGCAGGCATTTGCATGATCTACGGACAACCCAAGGCTCTTATTCAATGGACTTACCCATGTCGTAACGGACCTTTTCTTAGAACTCGGGGCGAAGTGTTTAGTGCAAAAGATTCTCCGAGACCAAGGTAGCTGGTGGCGTCACAGGCAAGGAACACAGTGCCACCCCGACTGTTACGATGGTCACGTGGCTATGTCGGGAAATATCATGGTAGCCTTGTCGTACTCTGGGACGGCCCCTTCGACAGGGGTCATCGGTGAGATCTCCGAAAAAATTAATTCTGGCGGCCTCGGGCGTACTGTCAAGAGGCGATTTGATATGAAGTGGGCCGGCATTGTGTGAGGGACTTTGACTGGAGAAGATTCTTTTGATGTCTCAGCTGCAGTGGGGCTGTGCGCTTGCCTGGGATGAAAATGAAGAGACTTGCGAAGAAGGCGAAAGACAGGATGAAAGCTCGAATAGGTGAAGGAATTTGGACGATCATGGTTGCCGTACAACATACAGGGTGCAATGAGCCCTAGGAATGGCGGATAAGCCGTGGTTGTAGCTTTTTGGGACTCTTTGTTCCCAAAAGATTGGGCTCATATTCTACAAACGTTCATGTACTCGGAAAATTCTTGTCGGATAGACAAACCATATCGCTTCCATGCTCAGCCTCGAGAAATCTGATGTCGCGTCGTCACAAAGCCAACCCCCGCCTCTTGTTTCGTTGCATCACGAAGCCACATAGCAAATTTGAAATCGTACGTCGGATACCGAAGCGCGTAGAGTTTCATAGCTATCAGTGTATGCTTCCACCTGCGCCGCGATAAGCGGTCAGTACGAATTTCTTGGACCTTCAAGGCTTCATCGGGTGGTAAACGCATATCCATAATAGCGTGCACATGGCTATGGCATAGCCTTTGGGGTCTAACAACATTAAAACAGGCGTTTGACTCACATCTCCCAGGTTAGAACAGCTTTCGGCCACAATACAAGATCCACAGCTGCTTCGTTATCCCAATCTTGAGATGAATAAAACCTCATCTCTGTACCCATCCATTGGGGGGACTGCGCGGCATGGTCCGCCACGTCCTCCAAGGCCCTGTACAGCACCTTTTCTACCCGTTCTGCATGTCTCAAATAATATATCATTTCCGGATCATAGAAATCCATGTTGACGTTCTCTACGTAGCCTGCCGAGTGCTGCGGAGGTGTTTCGGAGCTGCCGCTGATGTGAGGGCTATGATATGATAAGATGCCTTAACAAGACTTACATTCCCCCAGAAGTGTTGGTGTTCGAAAGGTTCGTGGTAGGATCGAGGACCGTCGTCGGCAAGTGGATCAAATTGAGAGATGGCGGTGATTGATCAGGGCGAGTGAGCGGTGGTGCCGCGGCTGCGCACGCGCTCAGCTGGAGTACCAACCATCCTACGAGGCCCAATGCCTCGATCGTCTTCATGCTCGCGACTGATAAATGTAATTTCGAATATTGCGAGGAGTCACGCTTTTTAAAGGAAGACAAGGGGTACGCGCGCGCGAGAGAGGAAAGACATAGTTGCTCGTTTCGTCGCGTCGGAAGTGGAGCGGATTTGCGCTTCAAAGGCATCCATGTTGCATAAGAGCCGTGGGCTATCGATATCCATGGATATAACATGATAGCCATGGAAATAATGGAATTCCATAGATATTTATAGTACTCGTTCGGTCCTGAGCAACTACCAGTGCATTTGGGTCTAGCAGTTGATGTACATTAGTACCTGAGCGAAAGTTATTACGTTTCGGATGAGGACTTCCGCCTTTTGAAAAGCTTCCCTTATTCAAACATTCTTAGTCATCGATGTCTTACTTCCAGCGTCGGATATAGGTAGGCATAGCCTTCCGCTCAGGTAGACCTGCTATATTATGTTGTTATGTGCTGTTCGAATTGAATATCTGCTATCTTGGGGTTGGCGCTGGTGGCGCTAGGAGAATGGCACAATCCTCGTTGCTCAAAGCCCTTAACGATTCATTCTCTTGGAATCGTGCCGACTGAGATTGCACTGTGGCAGACGGCGCGAAGCATCTTTGATGGGTTGTACAAGCGAAGCAAGCAACAAGCTGGCGAACGACTTAACGCCTACGGAGTATGGGATGCATGAATGGTGTCTGAGTCGAGCGACGAAGGTAATATACATCTTATGGGCGCGTTCTATCAAAATGCGGTCCTGACTTGCTTTAGTCCAAGTACAAAGACCAGCTACGTCGTGTAATGACTGTTGAAAAATATACTCTCCAGAAGAAAATAGGTTACTCATGCAAATCAGGCAGAGATTTTCCTGGATCCGCACAGAAATTACTACAACATATGGGGCCGTGAGTAAATCTCTGCATCTACGCGTTCGCAAATCCATCCAAAACCCACTTTCCTTAGCCCATTCCCACAATGGCCGTTTTGGCTACTACTCGAACTGAATTAGTTATTCAGCCATCAAATCCACCCACAAATTGTAGTCTGCTTTTTAGGACGAGATTTACTCCTCGGTCCACTCAATACAGATCGATATTCAACCAACCTCGATATCATCTCGAGACATTCCGGCCGCCGCTCGGGCAGCAGCCTGCGAAATGTTTTGGGACTCTCTGCCCGCAGCGATTCAAGTGCATATTCTAGAAGACCTTGTTCTTCATGATGATCCCGCTCGTTACGCTTCAACATGTCGAGCATGACAAACAATCATCGAGCGGAAGAGTTTCGCTCGCCTCAAAGTCACGCGATCACGTCTTGCTGACTTCAGCGACATTGGCTATCGCCATCAGCATTTGGTGGAGTATATATGGTTATCCATAGAGCCCTCTGAGGAGCATTGCGGAAGCGTGGGGCTCTATAACTGGTATCTCGCTTCTACCAGGACTATCAGGAAGGCCATTCAGGATCTTGTTATCGAGTTGAGCACGTGGGAACCAAGCGGCCGCTTGCTACTTGACATCAGCCTCAAGGCTCCAAGCGCTTTGAGGCATTCTTCCAGTACCATCCAATATAGACCTGGTGTTATCTTAGAGCCGAGGAAGGCTAGAATTGCTCATATTGGCTCCACGATACAAGCGGCTATGGTCAGGCTGCGTATTCAATCAATAGATCCACCGCAGTTAGCAAGCCCGAGCCTGAGCCCAAACCCAGCCAGACAATGCCAAAGGCTGGAGCTGTAACAAGTCTCCTCCTGCGCCGACAAACTCGCCGTCAGTGGAAGTCAGAGGTGCTCGATGAGCTTCTAGACCTTCTTCCCGAGGTCCACGAATTCCATTACGAACCTTGGAGAGACTGGCGTCGAATGGAGGAGCGACTCACCACTATAAGTAAGGCTGGAGACACGTTATTGCAGACATAAATTTCTGCTAAATCTTTGTAGCAACAATGCGGCTATGCGAGTCACTTAGATCTGATCAATTGAGGCGATTGGTGATATTCGAGAATTGCTATGGCGATGACACAGCGATGGCCTTGGCAGTACGAGCCGTAGAGATTTGCACCGGTCAAGCCCTTGTCGAAGCCAGTCTCGGGCTTGAGCATCTCGCAGTATCGTTCGTTTCAGATGCTTCACATTTTTTTGGTGCATGTCAGAATTGGACCGTGTGGCCCAGGCTGGAATCGCTCGCTCTAACCTCGAACCTTTTAGAGTCTCAACAACAGTCTGTCTATATCAACGATCTTCTTGAAACGGTTGCGCTAGTAGCCATGAAGATGCCAAGGCTAAAATCGATGGAGCTCTGGAATGGCAGGGCTGGATTTGCAGGAGTTTCCAATACCAAGTGTCTGAAAGCGATTGGGCTGCTAAGATTACTTGGCAAGGTACTTGGGGTCTACCGCTAGAGCTTCGTGTTCTGAAAGCGTGGCAAGCTGTGACATCCGAGCGGGTGGGCTGCAAGCTCCAGGTCGTTACAGAGATATTGGACGCTAATATCGATATCACATCTCATGGCGATGCTATCCGATACCTGAGGCTTCTGAATACAGTCGTCCATTCCGTTTCGTTGCGGTATATCCAAATGGAGACTGCTTATTGAAGTAAGTCGAGGTATCCGTAGACTTTCAAGACCCTTCGATATGAGGACAGTCCGCTATCTTAGAAAGCACCAATCCTGGCCAATATCGGCTGGCTTGCCGTGATCTAGAGGCTCAAAATTGTAGCGCAGTCTCTCTCGCTCGTCATGCCCCAATTTCTCTAGGAAGGTAGATGATTTTAGAAATGGAAGCTGCCTCTTTCATTTGTTCACTGCTGAAGGGGACGAGCTTGCCCAGAGATCTTGGGACCTGTCTTCTGCTCGTGCTCCTTCTTCTCAGTTTCCTTCTCTTCCTCTACCCTCTTGTGACAAGTATAGATTGCAACTACATTTCGTGTCTTTGTTGCGCGTTCCTTTCACATTATACTATAGAACCGTCGCTTCCCGTGCCTACTTAGGCAAGCAACTTGCCTGGGTATTTTATTCGGGAAGGACAGCACGATGACCTCTGACGGAAGACTCATGAAATGTCTTTCTCTGTTAGTGCTTCGTTCGCCACATCCGAACCATGCGAATTGCATGCAAATGATCAAATGCACATAGGAGGTAGCTGTAACAGTGATTGGTCTGTCTCATTGCCATGGGTAGGCCGAACAGTGACCCCTGAAGGTATATTCAGGCCTTGCCACAGTACTAAGACTCCCATATCTTATTCGATATAGACCTGGAGTAGATAGAAATGTATATACAGGCAGGGGTGGGTGGGCGAAAAAGACTGCAATGCAATGAAAGAGACTCTGAAAGAGATGAATCGACTGAGGAGCCATTGCCAGTGCAAGTCACCCTATTTATGCACTCCTGGAAGGATATAGTCTCCTGATTCTCTTGCCATGGCTATGTGGCTATGGCCATGAGGCCATTCCACCGAATCCATGCACCGAAACAACACCGAAACCAGTCATGCGATATGCAATATCCGCCTACTGTGGCGATCCTTTCTTTCTACATACCACCAACCTCCATCGCCACAACCACAACCAATCACAACCCCAACAACAAAACATCAACAACAATAACAACTGTACCAGCACCAGCATGTAAGCTATGCTTCCATACAATGCACCTTTACGCTTCTTCATGTTGTAGAGCCTTATCCCATCGTGTCTTAGCTGAGCATGTCATGGCATCAAATTATGCAAAGCACGAGAATAGATTCCTCGAGTCCTATGTTTGAATCTAATTCTATAACGACCTCTCATGAGCATTAATTGGCTAATCGTTGGTTATGTAGGGCTACCCCAGGGTCCACAGACCATGGGTGGACGCCGCTCCCGCCGTCTGGCCATTAGGAAAATGCGGGCGGAATTGGCCGTAGCGGAAGATGCCTTCTTTGCCGCCGCCCGCAACCTTATGCCGTTGGGGCGGGGGAGGGGGGGCGGCCGCCCTGCTGAGGTGGCAGTGCGAGCGGCTTTGGCCGCAATGGAAGAATTCGAGCTCCGTGAGTGAAACAGATTCCCTTATTCTATTCTTCAACCCATTCTATAAGAGGTCAAGGACTTGTTCGCCGAGTCAAGTCAGCCTGCGGGCTTTTAGAACCTAGAATGGACGTTGGACTGTTCATAGGGTAGATGACGAGAAGCTTCAGGTGGATGGTGGATTGTTGTCCAAGGCTTGCGTACTGTGAGAGAAAATTAGAACCTTGAGGCGCTTTGCTCAAGGTCAGTCGAGCATTACCTGTCTTTTCGCCTCGGTAGGGTTTACATGTCTCCAGCAACGGAAACACCTTTTCCACTGCAAGGATGCCTCCTTTAGGCCATACCTACAACGAACCTTCCGCCTTCTCCTCATTGCCACGGCCCTCTCAAAGAATAAGCAATCTACCTTCCCGAGCCTTTGTTCGGCGGATATCTCAGCCTAATCCTGCACCTAATTCCGAACTTGGGGCCCTGATTCGGCCTATGCTAGAGCGAGCCAGCTTTGAACGACTTGTCGATACCTCATGCTGATTAATACTAGACTTAAATCCGAGCAACTCAGAAAGCGATCAGCTGCACCAGCGACCATGGCATCTTGGCTATCCGCATGCGCCACTTTATCCTTTTCTCAGTCTTCTCCCATGCCAGAGACGTCTGATCACCGAACCATCAAGGAACGAATGCGTAGCTTAATTGATCTCCAAAGGGATATGGGTGATCTTTTGTCCATTGGGATGTGGGGGCGTTATTGTCCACCGGGTCGTCGGGGATGGATTGTTGTCCACCGGGTCGTGGAAGATTGATTGTAGTCCACAGGGTTGTGAATAGTTTGCTGTTCATTGAGGCACAGGTGCCTTTGCTATCGATCTGCTTTGAATTGGTCGGTGGTTCCTGCTGCGGGGGAATTCTCCGCAACAACCCGGCCAGCTTAGCTTACCAATAGCGTAATGCGTCTGAGGAGTCTCTTGAATATCTAAACCTCTTAGTCTCTTAGACCTCTCTTAGACCAATACGTAGTCCTAAATTTGGGAGCAGGCTATTGAACGAGCTAGGTAGGGTCCCATTATTATGGGGTTGATAAGATGCTACATACTATTAAGTAAGGTTACTGCGGATGCTACTATTAAGTAAGGTAACTTGCGAGGACTACGTATGATGATTTGGAATTCTAATCAATACGCCGTGAGATAAAGCTTAAAAGTGGATCGTTAAAGTCTAAAATGCGTTTGAGATTGCGTGAGATACCGGGTCCACAAAGCTACCTCATCCTACGGATCGGCAGGGGATTAAACTAATAATCTCAGGGGTACCTTAGGCGATCGAACATAAAAATACAGCCCCTTTTTTCAACTCACTACGCTTTCGTAATAAACACCTTCATTGAAAAGTATTCAATATAAAACTTGTTTCTCTAAATAAGATCCAAAGCTTTAAACCCAATTTCTTTATCTACAAGTGTTACTTATAGAGAATCAAGATGCCATACAAAGATAGTTTGGTGTGCTGCCAAGATATTTCAGTCTACGTGTTGCCGATCCGTAAGATACAATGTACGTATCTGATTCCTTTTGGCCGTCTCTGCAAGCGTTACTAAGAGAAACTTCTTTTTGAAATTCAAGAGCTGTTTAGTAAACCAACGGGTCCACATGCTTAAGATTCTGCGGGGATTATGACCGAGTAGTGTCAAGACATGGATCTTGGCTCTGTGGCAGCAGTACTACTTAAACGATATCTTACAAATTTTGGCTTGTGATGATCCAAAGGAACCTTCCTATAGAGCAGATGGCTCGCTATGTAAGTGCTCGCAAAGGATTCCTAAATAACCAATTATGTAGCATATTTGTTATCTCACGGTCGGCATGTATCAGCGGGCTAAGGCAGGTGTAAGCACTAGACCGCCACCAATGGGCCCCCTGCAGGTCGGACTCTCCGGCACGCGTGCAGGGGAAGAGCCGACGTCAGCGTAGAGTCGTATCACTACCACACCGACTTGTGGCATGCCACGCGAATGATGCGAAGGAACGGCGGCATGGACTGATCAACTGACTAATGACTTGAGAGCCCAGGACAGCGGTCTCACCAGCTCAAGGTAGCAATCACCAACAAAGTGGATAAGACTACTTTCAATAGATAGAGCATTACGTCCAGGTACTAAAAGATGCCTGCTCTACTTAAGAAGCCTGTCACTTGGCAAGAAGGCAAGCTTGTCTATTACCGCGTGGGCCAAGATTGAACTCCTCTACAATTATACTGCCGTCTCCTCGGCCATTTCCTTGGCCATTTCACATTGGACGGGTACGTCTTGATGCCGCGAATGCCAAGGGCGGGTCTAAAGTAATGCAGCAATGGATCTTGGTCCATCTTCGCAAGCTCAACGCCAAAAGCGTGCGCCTAACGGGAGTGAAGTGCAACGCGTCCCGAAGCTGCGATCTTCCTGCGATGAATGTTCCAACAGTAAAGTCCGCTGTGACCAGGGCCGCCCATCATGCCAGCGTTGTCTATACGGCCGAGTCCATTGCAACTATAGCGTCTCCAGGCGTATGGGAAAGCCCCTCAGCTCCGTCAAAAGCGATCAGCCCCGCACTACAGGAACTTCAACGTCGATAACCGCAACAGCGTCGCAACAGCCAAGGCAAATACCAAACGCGCCCTCCGGCCATATTTCGCAGAATGAGGGGGGTCGTTCGAATACCACAGACCAGAATCCTTCCCATAGGACTGGCGCGGGCATCTACAGCCAAGACTACGACTTTACTGGCTTGGCTTTCATGATGCCTGATCTCAATAACGTACCCGGGGATCCAAATTCTATCCAATTTCTCTCTGCTTCAGAGGAGTTGATGCCAGATGACCCCATGAACTTCATCAATTTACCGGATGACAGCGCGGAAAACGTTTGCTTGAACAAGCCGAATCAGCCGTCCGCCCAAGATCCTGAAGTCCCAGATGGCCCAACACTTTTCCGCAATAAGGCAGTTCCAGGCAACCGTAGGAACGCTTTCCAGTCCGACGCTTCCCCACAGACCCAGGAATCCTCTTCCTCGAACAACTACGACGACTCCGACCTACAGCACCAAAAAAATGCTTCTTGCGTGCAATTGACCTCGGTCACATTGCGCAGCCTCTCGCTCCCGTCCACTTACTGCAAAAACGCCGCCACGTCCTCCCCTTTTCCTTTCGACACCATTGACCAAGCCTTCGCTACCAGCCGACGTGCCATGACAACATATTATACATTGATTCAATGCCCCTGCTCACACGCGAGCCACTTCGAATTATCTCTAGCGCTGATCATACTCCAAATCCTCGACTGTTATTCCGCCATCAGCAGCCACTCGACTTCATCTTTCTCCCCGAATTCCCGCCTGCAAACACCCGCAACGTCAATCTCATCACCGTCTAATAACAGCAGAAACGACACCCCCTTCTCGCAATCTTTGTCCACAGCGCGCACCTCACGAACTTCCCGGAGCAGCGAAATGGGCGACAGTAGCACTACAAACCCGCAAAAGCTCACTCTAGACACCCCCATCACGTTTGGCGACTACAAGATCGACGCCGAGGACGAGCAGCGCTTCATCCTACAACTCATCCTAACAGAGCTGAGAAAGGTAACGCGTTTGATCGACGCCTTCGCTGCACGATACTGTTCTGCGAGCGGCGAGGATGTGAGATTTCCCGCTCCCACATCCACCCTCGCCAACCATCATCGAAGCTGGAATCGCGGTGACGAGTATGTGCATAATGCGCTGGAGCAATTCTTGCGCAACAAGGTGAAAGTGACAAGAAAGGAGGTGTCGTTGATGTTGAGGAAGTTGGATGGTCATGAGGGGGCGATGGATTTTGAGGATTGAGTGTAGCGGCTACTATGTTTAGGGGCGGCATCTCAAAAGTACCTACCTTACACAAAAAAAGTGGTGCTGGGGTCTAGCCTAATAAGGCCTAGCCTGCACAAGACTGCTCCACGCCTAAGGCAAGGACGCACGCAGTAGGTCAACAATTGACGAGGTAGAACCAGGACAGATAAGTATGATATAATGAATCTATCTATGCTGGTTCTGACAGTCATGACTTTACGAAGGAATCTCCTGAACAGTGCCGTCTTTTGCGCCATGATCTTGACAATGCTCTAGTATGATATATATTCTATAGCTTTGCTTTTTCGGACAGGGTCCCTGCCTTCGTCTTTCCCTCCGCCAAAGCCTCCTCGTATAGCCGATCGAGCTGCTTTCGGAACATCTTAGCGCTTTGGAGTCGCTTGAGCTTTAATCTGGAGCGGCAGATCGGAGATTTTATCAGCCAATGTATTCTTCCCTGCCAAAACGTGCCAGAGGCATCTAGGCACAGAGAACATGCGCATGACGGTAGGCCTTGCTAGTCCCCCACTAGCTATTTTTTTCGTTCAGGGGCAGACAGGGTTCTTGAACAGGGCAAAGAAATAAAGGGAGAAGGAGCGGAAAAGGATGTGGTATAACGTACGTAGGAGTCAAGAGCCCGTTTTCGACTGTAAACGGCTCAATGTCTAAGTGAACCTTCCTTACTTTTTCGTAATTACGAAACGAGTTGCGAGAGCCGATGTCATCCAGCAGGTTTACGAGTGCGTTTCTGACCTCCTGCTTCCCAGCAGCCGCCTTCACAGCCGCCAAATCATCCGCCGAGATGCTCTGCTCTCCCAGGATTTTCGCCGCAAACGGCGCAATAGCTACAGGATCCACACCCAATATTGCAACGGGAAAAGCTTGGTTCGAGTCGCCGTGGACAAAGGCCTGTGTGATCAAGTTGCAGTTTGCTAGATAGACATTCTCGATCCGCTCGCAAGATATATACTCGCCCTGAGCAAGCTTCAACACCGTTTTGATGCGGTCGAAAATCCGGAAGCGTCCCAGGGCATCGACTTCGGCAATATCGCCGGTGTGAAACCAGCCGTCGCTGTCAATCGCCCGGGCGGTCTCGGTCTCACTACGATAGTATTCCCGGAAGAGAGTATTCCCTCGAAGGAGGAGCTCGCCGCGTGGGTTCGGGAGTGAAGTCACAAGGTAATCCACATCGGGCGCGGATTGCAGGCAGGCTTCCATTGAAGGGGCGACACCGCCGCAGTTGCCGGTGGAGTAATCGTCTGCCATTTGAGACATGGCGATAGCGTAGGTCTCCGTGAGCCCGTAACCTTGGATGAAATCGTTGCCCAACACCGCCCTGTAAAATTGTTGAAGCTTTGGGTCGAGGGGGGCAGCTCCGCTGACCATTCTCTTCGCGCGCTGTAATCCAAACGCTGAAGCGACTTGAGATTTCATAGCACCTTCCTTCGGCGTATACCTGTTGGTGGCTTGTCCAGCAGGTAACTCCATCGCTGCCAACTTTTCATTGATGATGGAGCGGCTATTGGCACCATCGGCTCCCGGTGCCGCGCTGATGGCCTGCCTCATAGCAGATCCAAATCGATTGTATAAACGAGGAACGGAACTAAAGCATGTCGGCTGCAGGATCTTCATATCGTCGATAAGGCCAGGAATGTCCCCTCGGAAGTAGCCAATTGCGGCACCCGCGAAGAACGAACTATGCTCCGCCACCCTCTCATAGATATGTGCTAAAGGCAGGTACGAAATCATTACGTCTTCAGGAGCCACATCGAAGATTAGTCGGGCAGTAGAAGCAGCTGCTACAGCATTGGCGTGTGTGAGCACTACACCCTTGGGATTACCAGTTGTTCCAGAAGTATAGTTGATTGTGACCACATCTTCAGGAGTTGGAACTTGCATAGGCATTGAAGACTTTGCACCAAGTTTTTCCACGTCATGCATATCAACAATCTTTATACCCAGAGTTTCAGCTAGCGCATAAAGCCTAGCCGTGATTGAAATCTCTTCTGGTCCCCCAGCGCTAAGCGAATCGACAGAAACAATGATTTTCAGCTTGGGAACACGCACTGCCAAGCTGAGCAAGACCGAGATATGTCCAAGGGATGTCACGACACAGGCCAAAGAAGCATGATTAATGATATATTCTGCGGTCTCAGGGCCGTAGACTTCGAATATCGAGACAGTGAACAGAGATTGGGACAAACATGCCAGGTCTTGGCAAACCATCAGCGTTGACTCATCCCATGACTTAGCACATCCACACTCACCCGTAATCTGCCATTCGGGCCGGTTGGCGCACCAAAGCCCCACGCCATATTTCTCCTCAGTGACTCCCGCCTGCCTATGCAACTCCCTGATGCCCTTTCCCAAATGTCTCCTTCTTTGCTCTACTTCCCCATATGTAATCCACTCATACCCTCCCCAAGTGTTTGCTTCCTTCTCCCATTTACGGCTTCCCAAACACCGATTCCTGGGTCGCTTCCTGGCAGAAATCTCAAATAGATCTTGCACTGTCATGACGCGAGAGTCTAGCGATTTCAACAGAGATCCATTGCAATACTTCGGGTGGCGGTAGATAGCGCTGCGTGCCTTGTCTTTGTCCGCGCTGTTCGGGATGGGTACGGAGTAAGGGTTGCCCACGGCCGGGGGTGTTTGTAGGAAGCGGAACGTGGCGTCAGCATCGCTGAAGGCGGTAGGTGCCATGACTATCGATGTTGCGTATGAAGCTTTCTAGGATCTGCGTGCCCTGCCTTGACCATCAAGCTGTTTTCAAGTATTGGTGACGAGTAGTTGCGTAGTCTAGCAGAGGCAGCATTGGAGTGATGCTTGATAAGCCAACCTCATAAGGCTCAGCCGTCTTGACGAGGATAGCGCTAGGCTCCATTTCGAGTAAGAATATGATATATGGAGAATGCGGGGAGGGAAAATGAAGAGGGCCCCCTGCGAGCCCAAATCTCCAGTCCCGGTTAGGCATTGTGTCTCGCTGTTCGCCCCTATAGCTTCGACAGTGCTTACACCCGCCCCACCATATTGCGGAGTGGAAAGCTATGACCCGACTGGGAACATGTTTAGGTGAAAGTTGGATGACGACTCGGGGTTGTAGGTTGCACTCGGTGTACGACAAGGTACTTCGGGGTGGAGAACAATCAGCCCTAAGGTCAGTTTGCTAGACTACATTGGTGATAGCGTACAGTAGAGGTTACATTTTTGTCCGCACCAGGGGTATCCATTGTTTTCGGTCATCGAGCGCTACCTTCGTGCCGCAACTACTGATCCAAACAAATCAGGTAAGCATTGGTTTTTCATTACAACGTGAAAAGGAGAATGAGAATATAGGTGGAAAAGGCGACTGTCAGTGCTTCCATGTTTGTCCCCAATTATAGTAGGCCGACACCAAGTTGATACTACATGGCAGGACCTTCCCCAATTTCCGACACCACCCCCCTCCTTGGAGGCGGTAGAAGTCGTGGTATCGAAAATGCTCGCTACTCTTCCACGGCGAGCCCAGAGAATGGCCGACTGGATGAGGGAAACACTTGCGACCACGACTCGGACATCACCATATCCGCAGTAGACGCCTTGGTTGATGCGCATGGAAAAGAGCCGGCAACACATATCGACTCGATAATTGCTGGGGCACAAGACAACAATGCAGATTCAGATTCAAGACAAAACCGACATGCAGCAGACTCTGAAGGTCTAAGGCAGGAAGAGGGCACTGCGGAAACATCTAAGAGCCCATATCTTGGTGGAGTCAGTGTAGGACGATTCTGGCTTATCTATGCTGGTGTGCTTGCCAACTCGTTTATGTCCTTATTTGACGCTACGCTTATGGCATCAACCCACCCCGTCATCACGTCCTACTTTCATGCGTCCAATAGCGCCTCTTGGCTCTCTGTAGCCTTTCTATTGACATCGACAAGCTTCCAACCTCTTTTTGGAAGGCTCTCGGACACGATTGGACGGAAGCCCCCGTACATCTTCACTTTGACAGTATTCCTTCTAGGTACTACGTGGTGTGCTTTTGCCCAGAGCGTAGTGTCTTTCATACTGGCTCGCGCTGTGTGCGGATTGGGAGCGGGGGGACTGATGTCGATGAGTTCGATCATCGCTTCAGATCTTCTCCCCATCGAGATTCGTGGTGCCTATCAGTCATATGTCCACATCGCCTTTGGCGCTGGTTCAGCGCTTGGCGCTGCCACAGGAGGTGCGATTGCGGATCAACTCGGTTGGCGATGGGAATTTGGTATCCAGATCCCCATAATTGCTACCGTTCTTACGAGCGCATGTATCTTTACCCCGCGGGATCTCGGCTTGGGGGCTGGTGTTACAAAAGATAGTTTCTGGGTAGCTATTCGAGCCTTTGACTACCGCGGATCGTTACTGCTTACCGGTAGTGTTACATTCCTTATCCTTGGTCTGGTATGTTAAAAAAATCCTACTACCCTCTGTATCGATGTTAATAGTAAATCTATAGAATCTCGGCGGCAACATTTTCCCCTGGAATCATCCCATCGTCCTCTCAGCCTTCGCGGCATGCGCAGTCTGCTTGCCATTCTTCATATACAGCCAATTGCGCGTTCGTCTCCCCGTCATTCCCCTCCGCCTTTTCTCACGCAATCCCTGCGCTGGTCTGATTACAGCCAACTTTGTTGGATCCGTTATTACCAACCTTATCCTTTTCAACGCTCCTCTTTATTACCAAGCAGTGCTTCTGGAGTCTGCGACCACCTCTGGTCTGCGCCTCCTTGTGCCAAGTCTGTGCACGAGCTTTATAGGTGTCCTGACCGGATTTCTGATAACCTGGTCTAAGAAGCTTAAATGGTCTTTGAACATTGGGGGACTATTTCTGCTTGCTGGCACACTATGTCTGACACTGATGCGAAGGGGATTGGCTGAGTGGACGTATTCGCTCTTTCTAGTCCTTCCCAGTATGGGGCAGGGTTTCCAAAACCCAGGAACATTCATGAGTATTTTGAGTGTGAGTGACCAGAAAGATCAAGCGGTTGTCAGTAGCACCTTGATCTTGTTCAGGAGTTTAGGTATGGTGTTCGGCGTCGCTTGCAGCAGTTTGGTTGTACAAAACGCTCTCGTCTATTACCTCAATAAATACGTTAGTGGATCGGAGAAAGATCAGGTACTCCTTCCTTTTTCCTTTCCCTCCTCTCGTCAGCTGCGATCTCACGTCGTAATGAATCTGCCAGCTCACTGATGCGGAATTACTTGTGTTACACAGATCATACTCGAGGTTCGAAAATCCGTACAGGCGATAGTTTCATTGAGTCCGGAGTACAAGGAACAGGTAATCAACGCATACACGCAGGCTTTGATGGTTACATTCAAATCAGCAGTGGTCCTAGCAGCTGGAATGTTGATGATTATTTTCTTCATCCGATTACCTAGATTGGGGAAGAAAGCGTAACCGTGTTATCACGGCTACAAATGCTGTGTACAGAAAAGCGATAGACTTCCATACAGCTAATAGACGCATATAGAAACCCAACTTACATCCTCCAATGAATCATATCTTCATGTTTCATTTTGCCTAATTTATGCGCTTCTGCAGAGCTAATATTGACTTACGGTCGTCGAATGCAGACACTTTCGGAGCAACCCCGGTGTGCTAGTATGTTGTAGACATTGATCGTACATAAGTACGCAACCGCCTTTACACAAATGCACTTCAAATTTTCCCATTTGCATATGCCATCCCTCCAGCGTTCTCATCAACCTCAACCAACTCCTTCAATCCACAAACGTCAAAAAGGGTCTTCGGCATTATCCGACTCCCCGTCGCACCGTACTTCTTCAACCAATCCATAGTCCTTCTGATCGCTACATATGCGCTTCCGACCGCAGCAAACGAAAAGATGATGATCCTATATCCCATCTCCTGCGCCTCCCGGGTCGAAATCAATGGTGATATCCCATTCTCCACACTGTTGTAGCAAAGTGGCCAAGGGGCGAGATCCCGCACAGCTTGCGCTGCCTGCTCTTTACTCTGGACGCCCTCAAGAATACCCGCATCGGCACCGGCATCCCTCGCGAGGCGTAACCGCTGCACGCACTCCTGATAACCCCTCGACTGTAGCGCGTCGGTGCGGGCAATGATGACAATGTCGGATCGGATCCGTTCTGCCGTCTGCTTACATGCTCTGATCCGCTGAATGTACGTTGGGATATCGACCACCTCCTTGCCGGCCAGATGACCACACCGTTTCTGCAGGATTTGGTCCTCGATGTGGAACCCCGCCACGCCTGCGCGCACGTACTGCGTCAATGCATTGGCAATGACGATGGGGCCGCCATACCCCGTGTCCATATCTGCGATCAGGGGGGGGCCGCCCACGGGAACGAGATTCGCAATCATTTCCGCGTTTGTCCGCATGTCGTGTAGTTGGGCGATTCCGAGGTCGGGCATCCCGAGGCGGGACGCCGTCGTGCCTGCGCCTGTCATGTAGAGGCCTGGGAAGCCGGTTTCGATTCCGACGCGGGCGGAAAGCCCGTCGTAGACGCCTGGGCAGTCTATTATGGTAGGTGAGTACTTGATCATGTAGCGGAGGCGCGACGAGGCGGGCGTATCGGGGGTTATGGCTTGCGGCGCTGCGATTTGTACAAAAGCTTGGGGTTCGTTGGGAGGTGTGCTGCCGCCGGTCGGAAGCGTTGAGGCTTCGATCGTCGACGGAGGTTTTGTACCATTAAGATGTGGGGTTTTGGCTGCAGATACGACGTTTGAGGAGTGTGTGAAGCCATTGGGAATGTCGCCATCGCTTGGAGGAGTAGTGGCGAGGGCGTTCAGTGACTGCATCTTGGCTACCTGGGACTGGCCTTCTGTTGTTCTAAGTGGAGATACATCAGGACTCAGAGGTAATGGTGTCCAGACGGTAGCATTATCTATCGAGTCTGACGCTCGGGTCGAAGGTGCAGGAGACATGATGTCGTTAGTACGAAGAATGAGATTGGGATGTCATGAAACTGAAAGTACTAGTAGGCTGAGCCTAGACTGTGTGACTGGATCATGGCTGGTAGCTATGAGCTTTTCATTATCTGCAGGGAGTATGACTAGCTCGATAAGAACATGTGCTAGGTAAGCATGGAAAAAGGCACCACTTTAGTCGATCTACAGTCAGCCTAGAGCTCGATCATCGGGTTACGTAGGATGATGGGAAGCCTACTCCCATGGAGACCTAGCAGACTTCGGGAACCGAAATATTTATAAGAACGGGGCCACAAGGAATCTGTGCCACAATTAAGTCTATAAGCCATGGCTTCGGCTATACCGCGCTATGCTGCTGTCCTGGGACTACGTAACGAACACTTCCTGTCAAACTTTGTTCCTTTCGGGGGTGGACTTCTGCCAGGCAAATTCCTTGTTCCATGTCAGCGTTTCACTCTCTTTAGGGCTCATGACGGTGCGACCTACTAGCTTCTTCGCATGTCCTGGCTCAATCATGATATTGACAATCACGGGAACATCCGCCCTGAAGCCTTCCTCGGTGGCCTTCTCCAACTCTCTAGGCGTCCGCACCAGGTAGCCTTTCCCACCGCACATCTCCGCCATCTGCTCGTACTTCACTTCCCAGCCGAGGCCGGTACTTCGCAGTCCACCAGGCTGACCACTTTTGCTCTTCTCTTGCATCTTCAGCCACTCGTCCGCCTCGCTACAATCCCCATGGTAAACACCGCCGTTATTGAGCACGAAGATCAGCACATCCATGCAATATCTACTCATGGTCTCGACTTCTGCCATTGAAAACCCAAAAGCCGAGTCTCCTTCTATGCAGACTATTTTCTTGCGGGAGTTTGAGGGTCCGGCGTGTCCTTCTGGCTCGGAAACGTTGTAGGCATGATGTGCGGCGATGGCATATCCGAGACCAACACCCATGGTAGCATGAGTGCCTGCGTCTAGACGAAGTCGAGGGTACTCGACGGGGAAGATGCTACGAGAAATATCCATTGTGTTGGCGCCTTCGGAGACGTAAACAATGTTGCCGTCTTCAGGCGGAGAGAGCCTGTGCAGAGCTCGCTTGAC
The DNA here is from genome assembly GCA_013423325.1 of Usnea hakonensis. Classification (NCBI taxonomy): domain Eukaryota; kingdom Fungi; phylum Ascomycota; class Lecanoromycetes; order Lecanorales; family Parmeliaceae; genus Usnea; species Usnea hakonensis. The sequence continues at coordinate 51,502 of BLJB01000061.1, forward strand.
GATATCAAAAGCGCGCTGGTAGGTCATTGGAAGAGTATCTACGATTGAAAGTCTAGCCGCAGTGGCCTCGTTCTTCTCTTTACTAGCTCTGAGCGCCTCCGTATAAAGCGACGAGTCATCAAACTGCCAGCCTTGAAGCGCATCGCTTATTTGGGATGTGACGGCGCCGACATCCCCTACAATCCCATACTCTGCACTCCGCAGGGTTTTCCCAATCTCATCTGCGGAGATGTCGACTTGAATAAACTTCACGGTGGGGCTCCATTTGGGCTCTTCTCCAAAATGCAGAATCCAGTTGAGTCTTGCTCCAAGGACCAAAACGGTATCAGCAGACTTCAATGCCGCTGACCGCGCTGATGCCGCGTTTGATGGGTGGGAGTCTGGAAGAACCCCTTTTCCCATTGGAGTGGGCAAGAAGGGCAATTTTGTGCTGTCAATGAGGTGGCGTATTGTGTTCTCCGCACGAGCATGAGCTGCCCCTTTTCCAATAACAACAAGGGGCGCTTTAGCACATCGAAGGAGTTTTGCTACCATTTCGATTCTTTCTTGGCCAGACGCTCCTTGGGGAACAGCTGATACCAGTCGTCCTTGAGATTGCTCACTCTCCGTCTTGTCTTGAATAACATTGGCTGGAAGATCGACAAAGCCCGTCCCTCCCCTACCGTATGAAGCAGCTAGAAAAGCCTTGGATATTGATTGAGACAGGTTGTCTATAGATGATCGTACTGCTAATTTAGTATGAGGAGACAGCAAAGAAATTGCGTCCAGCTCCTGGAAAGCGCCTTTGGCGACCAAGTGTGTATCGCAAGAGCCCGCAAGAAGGAGCATTGGCCAGTGGTTGATGGATGAATTACCTATACCAGCCATTGCATGGAGTAGACCTGGTCCGCCCACCACCAAACAAACGCCAGGCTTTCCAGCTAGATACCCATAAGCAGTGGCGGCATAGCTAGCGGCCTGTTCGTTGCGAAAAGCGATGAATCTGATGCCCAAGGCAATAGCCTCTTCAGCAATTTCCACGACTGGAATACCGACGAGACCAAAGATCACTTTTACCCCTAACTCCTGGAGTGTTTTGGCAATCAAGGCTGCCCCAGTTTGGTAGGGCATCTTCTAAGATGATAGAAAGAACTTTGAAGGAGTATGATCTAGCTGTCGACTTTCCCTATGTTTGAACTCCAGGGCAGTCGCTAGGAATATCGTGAGAGGGGCAGACCAATATGCGTCAAACTGGTTACAGTGCGGCCAGTGTTCAATATACAAAACAGCGCTATTTTAACTCCCAACACTCAGACGACTTGGAAAGTATCCTCCAAATTACTTCGCCTACGAATGCGTTTCCCCAAGGGCGGAATCACCCAAGGTATTCTGGTGGGAAGAGGGGCATTCGGTAACCGTAAGCAGAGGCCTGTCCGTGCCGCTCTGCGCCTCAACCTTATCTTTTCGGTAGGGAAAGGAAGAAATTGAGAGACAACTCGGTAACCGTGATGTAACAGTAATACAACAACAGAGAGAGTAAGCGTAGGAAAAAAGTGACGTCGGTAACCGTACCAAGGTGAGAGTCATTCAGCCCCTGGGTGGATATGTGGGGAAAAAAGGTTTGATTGATGGCTGAGTCAGCTTACTATCTCGTACCTTGCATCGTTTGTCAGAGGGGATTGTACATATTCTTGATTGAATTAATTAATCTTGATACTGGTATCTGGTTTTCTTCTCAAGCCTCTCTACTTGACCACCATCTAACGCATGAGACCACTTACGTATCGCGCCCATCTCCCGGCACCATGTCAACTCTTCAGACTTGCATATCCACAAAGCGAGATTCTCCTGCCGTAATCATTCCTTCTCCTCTAACAACGCTGTCCCATAATCAGCTTTTGCACAATGTGTCTCTGTTCCAAGCACGTTTGGCCGCCATCGGTATCTCGCCGGGCGATGCCGTTGCGATCGCATTCCCAAATACCATTGAGTTTGTCATTGCCTTCCTGTCCATCACTTTTCAAAGGGCCATCTGTGCGCCCCTTAACCCTGCATACAAGCAGGATGAGTTCGAATTCTACCTCGAAGACCTTAAAGCCGCGATTGTCCTGGTCCCACGCGGATCCACGACAGAGGACCTGGAGGTAGTTCGAGCTGCAAAGAAATGCAACACCCGAATCGTAGAAATATATTGGAATGGATCAGAAGTCCACCTTGAACCGTACGAAGACGTAAAGCCGAACAGTAGGAAAGATGATGTCAGGATCGAGACTCCAGATGAGGATGATACTGCCTTGATTCTTCACACGTCAGGGACTACAGGAAGACCAAAAGCGGTAGGCTTAGCGAAGGCTGCCGGTGGATGCTTATGCTGAACTCGATCATGATCAGGTGCCCTTGACCCACAAGAACCTTTGCCGAACCATGCTCAACATTGAATCAACCTACAACTTGACCAGCGTTGATCGCACTCTGCTCGTCATGCCGCTGTTTCATGTCCATGGTCTTATCGCTGGTTTCCTTTCGCCGTTACTGAGCGGAGGAAGCGTCATCGTCCCACCCCGATTTTCCGCCTCCGAGTTCTGGAGTGACTTCGTTACTCACGGCGCGACTTGGTACACAGCCGTACCTACGATACATCAGATTCTTCTCAGGAATCCGCATCCGTCGCCAATGCCCGTGATACGGTTCATCCGATCATGCTCCTCGCCCCTGTCCCCCACCGTCCACCATCAGCTCGAGACAACTTTTGAGGCCCCTGTCCTTGAAGCCTACGCAATGACCGAAGCGGCCCATCAGATGACGTCCAACCCCCTCCCGCCCGCAAAGAGAAAACCCGGATCGGTGGGCATTCCTCAGGGGCTTGATCTTCAAATCACCGATAACCACGATGGGGTACTCGAGCACGGGCAAATAGGCAACGTCTGCGTTTTCGGTCCGAATGTGACTCGAGGGTACCTCGGTCAAGGCATTGAACCTCCCTTCACCGAAACCGGCTATCTGCGCACCGGTGACCAGGGCTATTTAGACCAGGACGGGTACCTCTTTCTCACCGGCCGCGTCAAAGAACTGATCAACAAAGGGGGAGAAAAAATAAGTCCCGTGGAGATCGACAACTTATTCACCCAACACCCAAAAGTTGCCGAAGCAGTCACCTTCGCCATCGACGACGACCTGTACGGCCAAGCCGTGGCCGTCGCCGTGGTTATAAAGACCGATGCCGTGAGCTGCGTGGATGAGCTCCTTCTCTGGCTCGAGCCACGAATCGCGAAATTCAAGATCCCCAAAAAGGTACGTACCATCCATCCTATCCGGAGCAGTCCGAGCGCATGGAATGTTGTTTCTCTGACATTTTTATCTGCTGCTAGGTTTTCTTCACCGAAACGATGCCGAAGACTGTGACTGGCAAGGTTCAGCGCACTCTCGTCGCGAAGACGATGCTTGAGAATGAGAAGGCCATGCGTGATAGCTGGAAGGTTCTGTTGAATAGCGAGAAGGCTATTTTTGGTAACGAGAAGAGCATCCAACTGTCCAGCAGCGTTCCACATACTTTAGAGCCAAAGTTCGATTTCAGACAGAAAGTCGCTGCCGCATCATGAGCAGGAGCTTTATTTGGATTTTCACGCTTCTATGATATTGTACACTGGTGTGTTTGACGGTATCTGTTAATTCTTAGCAAGCAGAAATTTTAAAAGGCTACCTCAGGCGGAAGCTGTTGATACATCTCCATCCTGACTCTCGAAATAACCGAATTTCTCCCCTGAAACTGCTCTGAAAGGTGGCCGGAGCAGTCCTTAAGATAGGTCGTAAGCTCCGCATGCCACTACATTCTCACCTAGGTAGCGGACTTCATGATGAAAATTGCCAAGGAAAAGATACCTAGTTCTAAGAACACTATGTAGTTGTGAATTCGTCTACTGAAATGGATTCTACATCATCAATCATGAGGCTTGAGTTGTATTACTGAGCGATCCAGTCTTGGTCCATGCCCCTCTTAAGGACAAATTCCCAAAATGCGCTCTCCAGCCACCCGTCTCATCTCTTGCTCCTTCCAGACAATCCAATCAAATGTAAGGGCTCTTGGGGACAATGTCTTGCAAGCTAGGTAAAAGCGCAATCATTTGGCATGCCTTGACTAGAGTCATCACTCCTCCGAAGTCTTTGCGAGAACAGCAGGATCCACGAGCTTCGACCTCCTAGCAATCTTCTCCGCAAGCCTAGCCAGCGACTGGTTGGCCAGCAGCTCCAGAATTGGAACTGTAGCATCCATCTCGCGGAAGAGCCAGTTGCGCATTTCGACCGCCACTAGAGAGTCCATCCCGTACTCAGACATGGGCCTCGTTTCACTAATATCGTCCACGGGAATCATCGACAGGGACGAAATCTTGACAATGACCGCTTCGTAAACTTTGCTCGCCGCGACATCCAGGGTCTTGGCGTTACGTAATTCTTCGCGGATTTGCACTTTCCCCTCACTGTCCGAATTCTTGCCGTCCTTGGACTTGAGCGCCATGCGTCGAAAATGAGAGAACATTGGATATTCATACGCCGCTCCCGAGGCCTCGCTCCACGTACCAAGACCCGTGACCACCTGACCGAACGTGCCAGGGCTTTGAAGGCTGGTGATTGCTGTCTGAATCAAAGTCATGAGTTCCTTTTCCGTCGTACCTTCGAATCCTTGACGCTCCAGATTCTTTGCAAGGTCAATATTTTCAGCGACGTAACCAACCCCAAGAATGACACCTAGATCGATAGTAGCGGCTGGAAGGCCGAGACCATTTCTGTAATTGGCAAAGGCGTCGAGGAAAGTGGAAGAGGCTGCGTAGGCGGCTTGACTTGCATTGCCGATGATCCCGCTTGTAGATGAGAGCATAAGAAAGAAATCCATGTCCCTCGGGAGCTGATTGTGGAGATTCCATGTCCCTTGTACCTTTGGGCGAATGGCGACGTTGTAGTCAGTAAGACTCATAGTTTCAACAAGAGAATCCTAAGATCGTCAATTTAGACCACAAAATATGTCGTGAGAGAGAGACTGACCTGGAGAACCATTGCCCCCTGGATCACGCCGTGGATCGGTGGCATATTTGAAGAGGCGTCGAGAAGGGATGCGAGCTGTGCGGCATTGCTGATATCACATTTATGCACAGCAACACTTGCACCCCGTTCCTGAAGAATTCCCACAAGAACACGAGCTTCCTCTTTGGCAAGTCCACTTCGGGAGGCGAATATAAGGTTCTTTGCACCATGATCAACCATCCACAAAGCCATTGCACGACCTATGCCACCTAGACCACCGACAAGTAAGTAGGAAACGTCATCTCTTAGTATATTTGTGTCGAAGTCTCGTGGAATGGCCTAAGACTGTAAGAATCATCACAAATGCGGGGCCGATGGTCTGCAACATACCTTAACCATCTCACCGGGCTGCGCGACCGCAACTAATTTACCCATATGTTTCCCAGACTGCATTGTTCGTAGAGCTTTCTCGATCTCACTTATCCCAAAGACCGTAATAGGTGATGGACCGTTGAGGCGTTTGCTGCGAAATAGATTCATAACATCGGACCATACTTGCGCTGCCATCTCGGGCCTCTCCCTTACCAGACTCACAAGATTGACTACCACAAAAGTAACGTTTTGAGCGAATTTGTGCATTTCCAATCGAGTGTTTATCGTATAATCGCGCGCGCCGAGTTCGACGAATCGTCCAAAGGGCGCAATACACTCCCAAGTAATTCGCAGCATCTCACCTGCCACAGAATTCATAATGACATCAACCCCCTTTTTATTTGTTATGCTCATAATACCCTTAGCAAAGCCACTATCTCGGCTTGAGAAGATGTGATCCTCAGGTATACCATAGCGGCTCATAAGGAAGTTTTTCTTCGGTATCGTCCCAACCGTTGCAAAAATCTCGGCGCCAATCATTTGACATAGTTCAATGGTCGCTTGGCCTAGACCCCCAGAAGCGGCATGGATCAAGACTGTCTCACCTTTAACGACACGAGCAACGTGAAAGACAGAATAATATGCGGTGCAGTAAGTGACTGGTAGACAGGCAGCCATTTCCCATGACATGTCCGCCGGTAAAACCTGGACTGCAGCCTCAGTTGAACGTATGAAGTTAGAAAAGGCTCCAAACGCGAAGCACGAAACGCGGTCTCCGAGAGCGACACTTCGGACGGATTTACCAACTTTCTTGACTATACCACTGCATTCCAATCCAAGCGTTTCCACTTCAATCTGACCCATGGCCATCATGACATCCTTGAAGTTGAAACCAGTCGCGATGACCTGTATTTCTACGGTGTCGTCAGGCAATGGTTCCATCACTCGCTGGTCGTGAATGAAATGCAATGTGTCCAGCAAGCCAGGCGTCCCAATTTCAAGCACAAGCGGACGATTATCTTGATGAAAGAGCTGGGGCTCTGGAACCCTGTCGGAGGTAGTTGAATGAACGATATTATTGATGCCCCTGTTCTCGACCAGGCGAGGAATCATGAGCTTGCCCTTCTTCTGAGAGTATTCGACATCAAGGTTCTCGACTGTATGAGTGGTCTGACCGAAATGACAAAGGAATAAATTCAAGATCAGATCTGCAGTTGGAGCACCCAGGGTTTCTTGTGCGTCCAAGTCCATCACAACGATTTTGGTGCCGCCGTATTCTGATCTCACAGTCCGAGCAAAACCAAATACCAAATTAGATGCTGGCATACTAGATGAAATCTGGGCCCCACAAGTTACCCAGAGGATTCCCTTGGCGGTTGTAAAGATCTTTTTCATGGCATCAAATTGTTTGGAAGTCGGATCGCTGAGGAAAGGGTTCGTAATCTCTGACATCACAATGCATAGCTTGCCAGAAGGATTCGCCTCGGACAACGTCGCAACAGTAGTGTCAGCATGACACTGATCAAACCCAGCGGTAAGGCGATCAGACAAGAGCGCGGGTGTAGTCTCCTCACAGATCAATAGTACATCGAGTCTAGCGCTTTGCTTGTGATCCCCAACAGCCGTAGCAACCATCATGGAACCTTGATGTGTGGCTTCAAGAGGCGAATCCCAAACCGAAGCGTCGAGTCCTGAAAAGCCGGTTTTCCTAAGCAATGGAATCCATTCTTGTTCGGTCAACGTTGGCCCTTTTTGGCGATCGCTCTCTTCACCAGCCCACCACCCAGGTAGAGTGCCAAAGATTGTTGAAGTCGTCAGCCGCTCGCGCGTTAGCTCAATCAGAATCAGTCTCCCACCGGGCTTGAGTAGCTTTCGTACGTTAGTCATGGTGTTCTGCATAGACTTTGTTGCGTGCAGAACATTCGCCGCCACTACAATATCGTAGCTTCCTTTTTCGTAGCCTTGCGGCTCCGGATCCTTTTCTATATCTAGCTTGCGATAAGCAATAAGATCGGACCAAGCTTCTAATTTCTCCTTAGCGGTATCAAAGAATCCACTGCTGATGTCTGTGAAATCATATTGAGCAAAGCGCGGCAAGTCTTGGTTAGCTCCGTTAAGGGACTGTAGAATTGGCAGCGTTGCCCCTCCAGTCCCAGCCCCAATCTCTAGTATCCTCAGATGCGGATTCTTATGACCCAACAGATCGAAGTATCTAGCAGCTGCTTGGTAGTTGCAATTGAAACGAGCGTTTTCCTTGTAGTATGCGTCCAATCGCCCTTCCTCCACCATCAGCTGCAATGCATCCGCTTTACTTCCCAGTATGAGTGGCAAGTTTGTCCCAATGTGACAGAGCAGGTTACCTTCGGCCCCTGAGGCAGTGACTTTCTTGATATGAGCTGCTCTTTCCGTGGCGCTTGTGGTTTTCCATGAAGCAGTCGGCATGCTTAGCCGCTCTTGTTCTACAGCGGCCACACATACCTTCATGCATGCCCACAGCTTCTTGTGGTAATGAAGCATACTCTCAACCGTCTCCGACGGTACCATTTGTAAAGCACGCGCCATGTGATAGTAACCCGCTTGCTCTAGGTCTTGAATCGTGTCTTTTTCGCTTGCGGGTAGTTGGGTATGCGCGCAAAGATCAGCCACGCCATCTTCAGAAAGCAAGTCAACATCTACATCCCATGTTAGGTTGTACGCAATCGGTTTAGGCTCGGCTACGATCTGTTCCGGGGCATCGCTTGCAATAGTGGTACAAGCTAGCCCTTTGATCGTCACCCAAGGGCTTCCATCCATTGAGTCTTCACCGAAGGCTGTCATGGAGGCGTTGATCTGACGACTTGCCTTCTTGCTGTCAGTGGATGTATAGACAGTTATATTGTGACCCGGATCAGAGCTGACGCTCGATGCCACAAATAGCTCTTCCAGGAAAATTGGTACCATAGGGTCGTTCAAAGGTCCCGCGTCGGCAGCCAAAGCTGCGAACAAGCCATGGAAGAGGCTGTCAAGTGTCGCAGGATGTATGATTGTTGGGTACTGAAAGCCCATGGGCATTGTGGCGGCCGTATCAGGAATGCTCACAACACCCACACATACGTTTGGGCCTACCCTTGCACGCCTCATGTTCGCAAATGTCGGACCATAACCAAGCCCAAGGAGTGACATTTGCTCGTAGAAAGCTTTGATATCGAGATCGGTTTTGCAGCGAGACTTGATTTGTGATATGTCGTGGAGCATCCTGGCTGCTTCGGTTTGGGACTGGCTAGTGCCACTGACCTCGTTCAGACCAACGTGTTTTTGAACACTGATCAAGCCATGACAGTGTTCGGTCCAACGTTCGTCCTCCGTAACCGAGTAGACATAGAACTCATCCCAAAGATCCGAAGCCGACCTTGTGTTCTCAGAATATGGCCTCAAGCTGACCACAGTCTCAATGTCTCTTGATTTCTCCGAGACTACCAGTGCCTGCCCAATCGAGACTTCACGCAAGACATACCCAGTTATCTCAGTTCCCCTACCGATTGCTCTTTGGTGGGCAGCCTCGATTGCCATGACCAGATAACCGGCCGCGGGATATACAACACTGCTCTGCACCTTGTGATCTTTGACCCAAGGTATTTCAGAAGCTCGAACAAAATTTCGCCACGTCGGCTCCAATGGGTTTGATCCCCGGTCAAGAACGCCGAGAATGTCGCTGCGAGCGTAGGCTCTGTGGCGGTAGGTCTTACTCGACCTTGACTCTGCCCAATAAGAAAGTGAATGATTCCATGTATATGAAGGAAGATCCACCAAGACTTTACCACCCACCTCACCATCAGTTCTGTTGCATTTAGCTACACTCACGGGATATCCTGCCATCAAGAGTTTTGAGACGAGGGATAGTGTGGTATTCACAGCGCTAGAGTTACGAACAAGTGCCGTGAGGTAATTGATAGGATTATCTACAAAGCGTTGATCGCTCTGGAGAATCTGTTTGATCGGTCCTGCGAGGGCAGAGTGCGGTCCCAATTCTATAATAGTGTGAACAGCCGAGGATACTTTTCGCTTCCGAGCCTTTTTGCCAGTGGTCGTCTCTAAGCAAAGCCGAAGCAAAGATTCCGCGAATCGGACTTCCCCCAGTAAATTCGCAATCCAGTAGGGAGCGCCCAATTCTGAATGGACCATATGATGGCCTGTTACCGACGAGAAAAATTGTATCCCGCTGTCTGTTGATCTGGCTTTGATATGTGAGATGGCAGCGAGGTATCTGTCAGCGATTATCTTCATATGGGCCGAGTGATATGCTACACGCACAGGCAGCATGCGCGCAAATATGCCCTTCTGCTTCATGATAGTTTCGAACTCTGCAACTGCCAAAGCATCACCAGAAACCGTGATACTAGAAGGGCTGTTTTCACAAGCTATAGTTGCCTGTCCCTGCTTGAGTGCAGAAAGCAGAGGTATTGCAGCTTTTTTGGACATTCCAACTGCTATCATTGCCCCATTGGCTAGACCAGAATCTTTCAAGTCGTTTGAAAAGACGCCTCGGTAGTATGCCGCAGTCATAGCATCCTCTGAACTCAGCGCACCCACTGCATATGCCGCAGCGATCTCACCACTGGAATGGCCTGTTACCGCTAGAGGTTTGATGTTCCAGGAAGCCAGAAGGTCGACCAAAGCGATCTGGATTGCAGTACACAGCGGCTGGCTTAGATACGCGACATGTGACTTGTCTGAGTCCCTGCGGAGCTCATCTACACAAGCATAGCAATTAGTATATCTCCACAATGCATGAACAAACAACACACCTATCAAGTCCCAAGATGATCCAATGAGCCTGAGATAACAGCCGATCTTTCTCAGGGAATTGGCAAATACAGGGTACACCTGTATCAGTTCTCTACCCATGGCATGCCATTGCGCTCCTTGGCCAGTAAAGACAAAAGCTAAACCCGGCTCTGTCGAGGACCTCGAAAACTTTAAAGCAGGATTTTCCAACTCGTCAATTAGTTGTTCAACAGTACTCGCTGTTACCGCTGATTTCCACGGAAGTCGTGACCGCCGTTCCCCTAATGTAAACGCCAAATCTGCCAAAAATTGCTGATCAACACGGTCAAGACGTTTTCTAAGGTACTGAAGCAGACTTGTCGCTTGCTGTTTTCCTGCACTCTCCTCAAAGGCGGAAAGCAAGAATACTTGGGCGCGTGGAGTATCGGCGGCGGATTTGAGAGACAAGTTGTTGGCGTGGCCGTTGGAAAGGTCTTGTATACTATGCCCAGCATCGCCATTCGTATAGCCGTTTGTATAGCCGTTTGTATGGCCATTCGTATGGCCGTTGACGCTGTCATGTCTATAACTACTTTCTGCTTCGGCTGTGTTCGAGAATGTTGCCATTGTATTTCCCAGAACCCCATGTGATTTAAGATAACCCGGAGCATCTTCCAAGATTGCGTGAGCGTTGGTTCCTCCATACCCAAAACTATTGATCGAGACACGTCGGGGTCCAGGTGTGTTCCAAGGCATAGGAACGGTCGGTACCTAAATGTATCAGGTTAACCCTACCAAACTAATATCCAAGCCAGGAGCGTAACATACCGTTAATTTCCAGTCATAGAATGGAATTTTCTTATTACCGTTCTCGAAATTGCGATTCGGTAAGATCATCTCGTTCTCAAGCATGAGGATACTTTTGATGACTCCTGCAACACCACTAGCACCTTCCAAATGGCCGACATTGGTTTTGACGGATCCAATGCGTAGTGGCTTGCTATATGATCGGTCTTTTCCGAGAACATTCGAAATAGCAGCTGTTTCCAAGGGATCTCCTGCGGGCGTTCCCGTCCCGTGGCACTCAACGTACGCAGTTTCCAGAGGATCAATTCCGACTTTTCTATATACACTTTCAATAAGGGTTTCTTGCGCCTGTTGACTCGGCAGTGTTATCCCCGGCGTCCGACCGTCTTGATTTACACCTGTGTTTCTGATGATGCCCCTTATAGTGTCGCCATCTTTGAGTGCTTGATCTAGCGTCTTGAGATACACGCATCCTACGCCTTCACCTCGAGCATACCCGTTGGCCCGATCGTCGAAAGTATAACAGCGTCCATCTGGAGAGAGAAATCTGCAACACCCGTCAGCGAATACTGTATAAGCTGTATCCCGATAAGTACCTCATCATGGACATTGAGATAGTGATCTCATGGCTAAGAATGACGTTGGCTCCGGCAACAATAGCCTGCCTCGCCTCGCCTGTCCTCAAGCTCTGACATGCGAGATGAAGCGCGACTAAGCTAGAAGAGCAAGCCGTGTCTATAGTAACGCTAGGGCCTTTGAAATCGAAGAAATATGAAAGACGATTTGCAATGATCGCCCTAGAGTGTCCACTGCTAGTGGCTTGGTAAAGAGGGACGGCCTCAGGGTCTCGGAGCAAGACGTCGGTATAGTCGCCGCAAAAGGAGCCCACGAATACTGAAGTGTTACTGCCCGTAGCCTGATCTAACGGGGTTCCCGCTGAGGATTATTATTAGCTAACAGTATGAGTCATAATTGTTTGAGATTGCAGACCATTTTCTAGGGCTTCATAACAGCATTCAAGCAGGAGTCTTTGCTGTGGGTCGAGAGCCTGAAAATGTCAGCAGTCATCCTGTGAGCGTCTTGACCATTATTCTACCTCAGCTTCTGCACTGGTCATGTTGAAAAACGGAGCATCAAAACGCGAAAGATCTTCGGTGAAGTAGTGGCCAGCCAGAACGTTTGACTACGAGTTTGATCAGCTCAATCAAGTAGGTATTGGACAGTAGAAGTCGCCGTATCTACCGTTCCATTTCGACTAGCATCAGGATGATAAAATGCATCGTTGTTCCACTTCTCCTTGGGCACAGGACTCCACGCCTCGCGAGCTTGGAGAATCATGTTCCAGAATTTCTCCACGTTCGTGGCCTCGCCAGGGCCGCGAAAGCCTATGCCTACGACAGCTATGGGCATGGTATCATGCCCATGGAAGGCGAGATCGACCTCGGGCGCTATTGCCATCTCTGATACCCAATGACTGGGTGATCTGTGGATGAAGACCAAGTGCAGCGGGTTGTCGAAGTACCAAAGGTCGCCCAAGCTTGAAGCCGGAAATGATTAGCGATTGCAAATATCAGAACTTTCTTGTCTTGGCATTTCAAATGTTCGATCGGAAATTGTTTTCCTCTTGTATATACTAGACTGTCTTCTGGATTTCTTTATTCGTATCAGTAAGAGATTACATAATAATAATAATAGAAGATGAAATTGCTGACATCCCTACAAGTCAACTTTGAGATAGCCTTACATTTCCTGATAAGATAGTTGGCTCGGTTCACGATCCCCGATCCTTCGGGGTAAATGCAGGGTCCATATTGATGTTGGTCCTGAAAAAGGACCGTTAACTAAATTTGAGGTACACAGGAAAGAACCCGATAGTCTCACCCGAGTACGGCGTACTTTACGCACCATTTAGCCAGAGCCCGAGACCGCGGTCCTCGAAAACAGTTGTGTCAGCAGCACCCGATGGGCTCTTTCGATTTTTATACCGCTATCGTCGGATTTCGGGTACCCATTTGACGCTCCCAAATACGCTGCAAGAACACATGCTTGCTAGGAATCCGCTTGACACTAATCTCAACGTCTAGATGCTCCATCGTTTGACCATGTGCCTGCTCCATCTCTTGCATCTGACTCATAACGCGCTGTGCATGGATCTTCTTTTTTTTCTTCTTCTTCTTCTTCTTCTTCTTCTTCTTCTTCTTGTGCTACTGACGCGATTCCTTGATTGCAGTTCCTCTTGGCTAGCTGACTTGGCTGTTGCTGGGTAAGGAGAGCTGCTTGGAGGATTGCGTCTAATTAGACTCGCATTTGTCAAGTAGACTGAGGATGTTCTGGCTTGTTGACATGTTGAAGAATGATCGAATGTCCTTCTGAAAGGATCGATCCGAAATGATCAAAGGTACTTGATGATCGCAAGTGTATGTGAGGTCCGACTTGGGGTTGACTGAGCTGTTGGGTTTTGACTCAGGCCTTGCAGAAGACGAATGGCCCATAGACTATGACGTCTACTGCATCATAAGGATTAGAATGACTAGATACACTGTTGCTATCATTTGTTAAGCAAACGACATAAGTAGTTCACGATATGGTGGATGTGGATTGATTGCTCTTTAGATGGCTTATGCGCGCTGCCAAGCCTTGCGGAGCTAGCCCCAACCCAAATAAGGTACCTCGGTGAGTAGGAAAGTACCTTATGTATAATTATAGGCTTTCAGTCCATGACTATGCCAACCGACGTATTGCCCAAGTTTTACTCTAAGTCCTGACGAAAGAAGGCTCAATCAACATGTTTTCTTAGTATGCTCCCAGGTCTGTCCAAACACGACGGTACGTGAGACACCGTGAGTGACATCATCGATCTACTGAATCAAAGGAGAATAGGGAGAAGTCCGAGTCGCTACAAAAAGATATCTTTAGGCATAAGATGATTGCCTGTTCTCTACAGCTTAGGACTTGACTTCCTAGAAGTATCATCCCCATCGGTCATGCTGGACTTATCTCCAGTCCGTACCACTGTGCTGTCACCTGGTCGGACAAACAGATCGACAAACTCTGATATTGACATACTGTCCTCATCCTCCACTGCCTTGATGATGTTCTTAATCTCCGCGGAATTGAACATCAATGAGAGATTCCTGACGAGTTTCCTGCGGACCTCCTCCCGAGTTCGAAAATTTTTCACGTGGCCAACAGGATACTCGACTATCACCTCCTTTAGCCACTCCCCACTTGTTAGTTCCATGGACACCGCTGATGGAACGCTCTTTTTTTCAACGTCTAAATAATCCTTTGTAAATTGCTGATCTTCCCGTACAAAAATGCGCTCTCTAAGCAATTCGACAGCGGAGCTTTTGGCATATGGGCTACTGTCCTGGAAATCTTCTGGCGTGGGAGCGGCGCCTTTGAGAAGCACAACAGCGAGTGCGTACTGCATACAGTGATCCCGGTCAGCCGCGTTGCGGAGATGACCCGTCTTGTTGATTATCATATTGGCGGCACCGTTTGTGCGCACGTCGACTCTCACAATCTGGCTCTCTACGTCTTGACCTCGAGCTCGCAGTTCGGTGAGCAGGATTAGGGTGGCTTCAATGGCAGAGATACTATGACCTTCCACCGCCATGACCTTAAAGAAAATGTTTTCGATGGACCTTGTGCAAAAAGCCCAAGGTAATTTGAATTCGCCACTTCGCCAGATAGTGTCATAGAAGCCCCAGCGAGGCATTGTCAACACTGTGGGAGCTCCAGGCTGCCCTGATCGAACCAATAACGCAAGCTGGACAGCTCTTGCGCATGCATCACCTGCTGCCCACCCTTTACGTGGGATCGTGTTCGAGCCTGACCGATAGATACGTAGTGCCCCTCCATCCATCCATACATGGGAAAGCACTGCCAGTGTTTGAGCCTCCGATAGTCCAATCAACCAGGATACTAGCGCAGCCGAGGCTAGTTTGACAAGTATGACATGATCCAATCCAAGGCTATTGAATGAATTGTGTGTCAAAAAGCATCCTTGAATGTCATACGCTTTGATCATAGACGTCATGAACGTTCTCAATGTTAATGGGGGACCATTATGCACTAGTTCTCCGCTGTGGACCGAGCGACAGACCCAATCAGCCACTGCTAGAAGGGCCCCGATGTTGTCTGTCATTCAAGCATTAGAGTGGTGGCTTCGAGCGGGCAATGACGGCTATACCTGAGGGATGGCCCCAGTCGGCTCCGCCCATTGTATCATTGTGGTCCATGTATCGAATTGCTGTCCCAAGATCGAAGGCCCCTTTGACAGGATCGAGCTGATATGGAGTGCCTGGTAGCCTAAACCCATTGGGCGTTACAGTACCTGGAACGACAGGCCCCAGCATGCGCCTGCACTCGGCGCTGCAGGAAATCGATTCGATGGCACAGCCAAGAGAGTCCAGCAAAGCGGTATGACACTGCGACCATGCGCTTGGGCTCTGTATTTCATAATGAAAGACATAGTCGACGATATCGACGAGGATTTTATCCCATTGGGTGCGCAGCTCAGACTCCATGATGTTATGTCTAGACCGCGGTTGAGATGATATAGGGTTTACTAGAGTCTTTGCTACCGTGTTTGATATGGATGAGAAACAAGGGATCGAAGAGCTAGCGTTTAGGCATCAACGAGAGATGAAGTTGTGTATAAGAGACACTGTCTATGCTTTACCAACCTAACATCTGAATTTCGAGAAAGAGAGCTACCCTCCCTGTTTTCCCGCAACAAGGAGTTTCACGACTTTTCTCCGATTCAGAAATAAGACTGTGCGTTCTAAGGTGCGCGGCTCTGTGCGGAATGAGCGGCAGACCCTCACATCAGCATAAGCACACAACCACTGAACACTGCACGACGAACTTTAATGATTCAAAGAATGGTGCAGGTACGGGTTCGGCGCTCGTAGAATTTGATCCGATGGGCCGGCTCTCGGGAACCGAAACAACCAAAGCGAAAGTCTTTGTGCCAACGAGAAAAGCTCGAGCCACATCAATAGGTAATTGGACAACGAATGCTAGAGTGTGAGGTTGCAACAGCGAGACAGTCTACCTCCAATCAAATATTTCTAATATTATTCTGAGACATCAAAAGTATAAGACTGTCTAAAATGGACTTCGAAGATTCCAAGTCATCACCATTGCTTCCTAAGCTTGCTTGACACGCTCTTCCTCGCAAATATCAACATGGTTCATCCCGATGCAGAGAAATGGCGAGATGGCGAAGAAGTCTACAGATGGTATACAAAGGAGATTGCCTCCATCCCGCCGCCAATGCGAGAGCTATTGGAGAAGTACTCAGGCATACCTGCCGAAAGAGTGATTCCTCACATCTCTGAACTCGTGAGTGCCAGATCTTCCACTTTCACACCATGGCCTCCCTTTCTTGGCGTCGCAAACCGAATCTTAGCACAGAGAGATGCATCACATACTTACCATGAGTCGTCAGCGTGGCCGTGCTTTTCACCTATTCCCATATCCCTGCATCGGCCAACTGCGCTTCCTGAATTTGAATCTCAGTACTCATCCTCTCTACAAAAGCATTCTTAGCCGTCTGGTGAACGACGGTAGCACTATCCTCGACGCAGGGTGCTGCTTCGGCCAGGAGCTGCGCAAACTGGCCTTTGATGGCGCACCTCCTGCCGCTCTATACGGCCTTGATCTCGAGCAGACCTTCATCGAACTCGGCGACCAGCTATTTCTTGATAAGACCAAGATGGCCGACGCGACTTTCGTTGCAGGCGACTTGCTACAGCCAGACTCGCGCTTTCCCCAGTTGGAGGGCAAGGTCGACATTGTGCACGCGAGCAGTCTGTTGCATCTCTTCACGTGGGAAGAACAGGTGATCGTGACGAGTAGGCTGGTGGGGTTTATGAAAGCTCGGCCCGGGTCTTTGATGCTGGGGAGACATGTTGGGGCTGTGAATGCGGGTGAGTACCGCGGCTTGAATGAAGGAACGACTACGTATCGGCATAATGTAGAGAGTTTCCAGCGTTTGTGGGAGGAGGTTGGGAAGAAGACGAATAGTAAATGGGAAGTGACCGCCAATCTGGATTTGAAAGATATCGTCGAGGGCGTGAATATGGGCCAGAAGTGGATGGAACCAGGCACGCGCCGACTGCACTTTGTCGTAGAGAGAAGGTAAAGATTGAAAGTCTGTTTCACTCCTCGAATTCCGCTGAATTGATGTCCTATCCAGAAGAGACCCGGGAAGTCAAAACGGTTGCAAGCTATGAAGCCCATGAGACTGGCTTTACAGTCTAAGCCGTCTAAATTTTTGAAAATGATAAAACTACTTAAGAACATTGACAATTGTCTTATTTCTAGTCATTACAATTTGGCTTTAGAAGGTATATCTGGTGCTTCCTCTTTGGACCCCGTGTAGATGTGCGTGGGACGGACAACCTTGATGTCTCGCACTGCCAGTACTGTTAGCATTAGTCTGTCAAATCTTCATGGACTACTACCTACTCATTGCATCGCGCCAATGAGCCATAATTCCGGGCAAACGTTGGGTTAGCATCATTGGCGGGATAAATTCGGCAGACCAGCCCCTATTTAGCATACCAGTCAGTCTTTATACTCCCACACGTGATCCATGGTCAAATAAATGCAAGAGGATTTCTCACATGGCGATATAGAAGAAAACGCCGTAGAGATCCGCATTCGCATTCAACCCCCGGGAACGAAAGTACTCATCATTAGACGCGACGCGATCAATCTCTTTTGCAACCTTCAGCAGCGGGTTGGAAGCCGCGTCTAGTTGATCAAGAAGTTCTTTGATTGGGCGGATCCGCGGGTCCGCGGTCGCATAAGTGCGATGGCCGAAGCCAAACAGCCTCCGCTCTCCACGCTTGACTTCCTCCATAAGCGAGGGAACGTTGTCGACGCTTCCCAGCCTCGTCATCACCCTGTACGCGGACTCTGGTGCCCCGAAATGGAGTGGCCCGTACGCGGCAGAAAGGGCACTGATGAGACCAGAGATGGGGTCGGCGAGAGACGAACAGGTGACCAGCATGGCAAAAGTCGAATTGCTCATGCCATGATCAATGCTTAGAGAACCAAAGCGGCGGAAGGATCGAATCTTGATTCGATCGGCCAAACCGGTCGAATCATCGACGTGACCCATCATTGTGAACAGATTCTCGTAATAGCACTGTCCGTACCTCGCAGGAACGAACTTGGTCCCATTGCGATGGCTTGCGGTCAGCCCAACAACCACAGCCCATGCAGCTAGCGCTCGGATGACTCCCTCGTCGATTCTCTTCATGTTGCCATGGTATATGTTGCCTCCTGTGACCGCAGGTATGTCCATGGGTCTGCTTGACATATACGTCGCCAACCCTGCAAGAATCATGGGAACCGGCGGAGAAGAAACCCTACGTGATTTCCAAATTCAGCTTGTCGTAATCCTCTCAAAGCCGTGGCGAAATACAATGGATTAGCACTCACGGAAAGGCTTGGATAACATCAACAACTTCGTCGGGAATGTTCAACATGGCGTCCACGAGACGCTTGCGCAGGGCATCTTTCTGTGTTGTCGAAGGTAGCTTTTCCCACACCATCAAGTGCAGAATATCTTCGAAGTCGCAATCCCATAGCTGTGAAATGCTGTGATTCCGAAAAAGTAGTGTCCCCGTCTCTCCATCTCTGTTACATTTTCGGTCAGTCCACTGCGCCGGCTCTGTGAGTGATGGAAACCATTCCGAGGCGACCTCACATATACGTCAATTTCGATTCAATCGTTGCAGTGTTGGCCAAGCCCGGATCATACACTTTCAGACCGACACTTCCTCGATCAATTCGAGTAGTATCTGTGACTGGGCCTTTGATTTGTTTGAAAGCGCCGGCGGGGACAGCGTTTCGTGAGATGGGTACCTCGTACTCGCGCGAAGTACGCGAGTCTTTGATAAACAGGGTGCCTTCCGACATGATGTGGTTTTGCACCTAGACCGGTTAAAAAAAAATGAGGGAGGAGCCTGCGTAGAATAACACGAAAGCTCTAAACAGTCCCGGAGAACAAAATTGGGACTGTACCGTCTTCGAGCGGAGGACTTGCAGCTTCACTTTCGGTATTCTTACAATCGCGACCGTCTGTCGGATGACTGTTTCACTTCTATACTTCCTCGAGCGACTCAATTTTCTATGGTATTAGATTACATAATCCGGACTGTCATACGATGAACCAGAAGTCAACGTTTCAGCATTTTGATGCGCGGATCCCACTGGAAGTCTTCCAGATCCGAGAATTAGAATAGTAGCTGACATGATTGGAAAGTAATTGGATGTAGTGTAGTTTATCGGATAGCTAGCTCGACGCCCTCGGTCAACGCGGATCTAACTAAAATCTCACCATGCAGAAGTCTAATACTCCCCAACTCGACGCCCGAATCTCATCAAATCTATGCACGCTAAATGGCTTCGAAACCCGAATGCTTTGAAAACAAGATCCGAACAGGCTTTCCCGACCAACCCAAAGGATCACACCTAGCTAAACATAGCGTGATGACTAGCCTCGCGTATCCCATCCGCTATCAGTGCCACGTTCTTCGGATCCCTGGGGATCTCATGCCCCTTTGGATGCACGATAAGCCCCGCCCACGAGGCATCACACAGCTGATGCAACTTGATGGAATGCGGGTAGACGAAATCCGACTTGCCGGCCACATGCAACGTCGGAATATTTACCGCACCCTGCAGGTCCTCGTCATAGATGATCTGCTCGCCATCCTTGCCCTTTGTACGGAAAGGGGGCAGAGCGCCGAAAAAGATGGCGCATCGGAAAGGCGGCGTGGCGAGGTCGAAAGGATTGTTTCGTGCATGCTGGGCCAGGAACGAGTACGCCAGCGTGGCGCCTTGGGAAAACCCTAGGACCGCATCGAAGGGGCCTTCTTCTTCAATGACGTCGTAGAGGAAGTCGTAGGCTTCCCTTAGGGAGTCGTCGTCTGAAGGGTCCAGAGATCGCGGCCAGTTATGATAGCTGTAATAGGGCGACTCGTAGGTGTCACCGATACCAGGACCGGGTGTGGCCGACTCGAGCTCGCCGTCGACGAAGTGGAAGGATGCTGTGTTATCACCTTCGAGTTCCCGTACTAGAGGACGCAGCTGGGCTTGCATTATCTGGAAACGAGGATGTCAGTATTCGTTCGCATACTTCGATTTTGGGCAAACAAGGCGTACCTCTGCGCTAGTTCCTGAGCCATGCAGGCAGAGGAATCTGAGAGAAGGCATGTCGTTGTTGTGTGCACGCGATAGTTCTTAATGCGGAGGAGTATTGGTCACAGAGGAGTATTGGTTACAGAGGAGTATTGATCATGGGGCAGTGAAGAGCATCGTGTCTCGATGACTTTATATCTTCCTATCCCAAACCCTACAGTACAGCCGTCATGCTTGCAAATATCACAGCTATCATACTCCAATGATATCATATCTCATCTCCCACGCCAAAATGATATCATATCTCACCCTCCGTTCGTCAGCTTCACCACAACTGCCGGCTACCGATCACTAAAAAAAGGCTCGGGCGAAGTCCCCCATGCAAGGCTATCTATCTGCCCTCACCGCCTTTCCCGTCGCCTATCATCTCCACGGTAGGAAGGATTTGGTGCGGATAGCTGAGCTCTCAAACTGCCCCTAAAGCGAATTCCATGATTAGCCGGTTTCAAACAGACCCTGGTCCGCAGCCACCCACGTAGCCAGACGGAGCAGGCTTGCTTACCGTCCGGATGAGAGTCTTGTTAGTGACCTTCCAACCCTCGTCCGTCAGCCGCAACTCATCCAGATACCTACCACCATCACAATCCCATCAGCCCCCTCTTCTCTCACTCCCCATCCCGGCACATCCGAAAAACACACTTACCGGCCCAACGTAACAACCGCCTTTCCCCCCCCAACAAAAAACGTCCCCTGCAAATAACTCTCCGCCCTCGCCTTCCCCCCAACCCCCCATCCCTGAACCCCTTTTCCCCCCTGCCCCCCACCACCACCACACCCCTCAACCTCGACCAACATGGTCGAAAGCGCATGATGCGTCACCAAGCCCTCGAGGCCCCTTTGCAGCTGCGCGGAAATGTTGCCCAAGCCGCGGAGGACGCCCTTGTCGTCGCGAAAGTCGCAGATGGCGTCGGTGGTGAAGACGGAGGGGAGGAGGGAGAAGTCGTGGTTGTCGACTGCGTAGCTGAAGAGGTGGAGGGGGCGGGTGATGGCTTCGGTGGCTGTGGAGGAGGAGGGGAGGATGGGGATGGTGCTGGATGGGGAGAGGAGCATGAGGGTGATTGCGAGGGGGGAGAAGTGCATGTTTTTTTTTGTTGAGGGGTGCTGTGAGGCTCTGGATGGTGCCTAGAAGGTGAAGAAAACGTGATAGATAAATGGCACTAAGTATTGGAACGTGGAGAGAAGACGACAAAAGCTCGGGAAAGATGTGCAGCACTTGGCTCTTGGAAAAGTCGAGTGATGTCACTTCGTAAGCGTTATGTGGACTCATATTAGTCATCTGCTTTGCAATCTTTGGGGCAACCGGACGTAGCATGCTCTTCGGTGCTGACCTGTAGATCGGCAAATGATGGGCCGTATTTGCTCGTTTATGGCACTACGTTCAGGGCTTCCTAATTCCATCGGAGATCATTTAGGTGTTGCGGGCACTTGCTATTAACTTCTAGTCTACAGGTCATGTTCTCTACTTTGGAATCTCCCTTTGTGGAACGTACGCATCTTTCACGAGTTTATGGGAAAGACGGAGGATTTTAAGTGGGATAGAAAAAGGGGCCATCAATTTTTGAATAGGTAGAATGTCGATCATGATTGTTGAAAATCATGATTGTATGAGTATCAAACATACTTGGCGACTTTAGCATTCAGGCCTCGCTCGACTTTTCCTTTGCCCTTTCCTTTTTCCTGCCCTTCTCTCTGTGCCTTTAGTTCTGACTATTGCCGTTCGTGTCGCGTCCAAGTAGGTATGACTGCTACTTTTGACGGAAAGACAGCTTTACATTCAACGGGTGCTGATGCCAAAAAAGACCGGCCGGTAGAGATGTCGTCCATTTGTCGCTGTCTGGCTGAAGTTCCATATTGAAGTTCATCAGAAGCCTACAAAGGGTGTGACGGATTTGCATCCAGGCCATACTGTGAAGACCAAGAAGCGTTAGACACATATTCTTCCAATTTGATTAAGAATTGATTGCCAAAAATTAGTAGCGGAGCTGAGTGAAACATAGGTATGGAGAGGCAGAGGGAGATGGTATGATGCACTCACGGCTTTCCGATACAGTTCCTCGGACCTGTAGAGAAGGGGAACACAGCATCCAAAGCATCGTTCTTAAATTCCGCTGGGGGGTCTTTCAGCCATCGCTCTGGGCGGAATTCTAAGGGTTTATAGAAATTGCGGGCGGAGTGGTATGTCGCTAACTGGTGGACCCCTATGGACACCTGTACAGAAACGTGTAAGCACGAATGCTTCTAAGCACGGCGAGTCTTCCACATATTGCGATATTTTTTTGGGACGAGAGAAGATTGTGTATGCTTACGTCACCAGGAACAAACCAGCCATCAACCTCAACCCCTTGTGCTTCAGTGCGCCTCGGAAATCGGCAAGGTGCTGGAGGGAAGACGCGCAGAGATTCCTGTATTACAGCGTTCATATATGGAAGTTGAGTGCATTTCGCATTCGTTATCTCATCTTCCGATTTGAATGCGGCCTCAATCTCTGCTGTGAGCTTGTCGAGAACATCCGGATGGGTTATGAGGTTGTAGGTCAAGCCACTCATACCTGATGCAGTGGGCTCGGTCCCACCAAAGAGGAGGACAATGATAGTCTGTGTGATCTCGGCACGTGTCATCTTATCGCCGCCTCGGTCCATTTTTTGCAAAATCTAATAAAGACCATTAATTGACTTGTTGAACCTACTGTCTCGAAGGTCAAGGGTCTCTCACAGGATTAATGATGTCTTTACGATCCAACTGCTTGTCCAAACGCCCGTCAGTCTTCTCAATCGAGTATTTCATGTGTTGTGCCCTTGCAACGTTGAACTCGGAATCACCATAAACTACCCGCTTTGCGATCCTTATCAGAGCAGCAATGAAAGGGTACGCCCTCTGCATCCGAACAACACCCCCATTTCTAGCACCATCCATGATCAAAGTCATCCAGGGATGATACGCTCCATTTGATAGCGCGTGGAATGATTCTGCAAAACAAAGATCGCCCATGATATCAAAGGTAAGGTACATGTACCACGCCGACATATCATTCAGGCCTTTGCTTGGGCTGTCGATTGACTCCTTCATTTTGGTGAGGAGTAGATTCGCATAGTGAATGATGATAGGTTCTTGGTCTCGAAGAGCTCCGTCCGAAAACGAATTGACCATGATCTTTCTGATCCTCGCATGGTCGGCATGGTTGGAGACTACCCGAAGTGAGCCGAACACTTCTCCATATTCAAACTTAAGGCTTTACCTAGGAGACTCGGGGCTTTCTTGGTATCCTGGGTGTAGAACTGCGGGTCTTTCCCTATTTCAGGCTTCCCAGGTTTGATGCCATAGATGTCTTGGTGTAGCAATCATCAGCAGCTCTCCGGATACTCATTGAGGAGAAGAGAACATACCTCTCCAGGCCTTTGCAGTGTTGAATGATAAAGTTTTCGGGCCAAGACGTACGACAGAACCATACTTGTCGTGAAGGGATTTGGCCTTTTCTGCTTGCTCGCCCCTGATCTCATCCAGATAGTTGATATAGGCGAAAGCAGCTCGTGATCGTGGACCCGGAAATTTACTCAGCGGATGCAGAAATATGTTGTACGCAATTTGGCATATCAGATAAAAAACAGCCTGGATCAAATTCAGAACTCTGCTGTCCTTGATCTCTAAAGCATGTAGGTGTGACCTACAGTACCTGCAATACCCCCAACAACAAGAACAGGGATTTCTCCCGCAAGGCCGATGAGATGCTTCAATGACTCTATCATTCTGAGGGATTTTTCAAAAGGGCAAGGAGAAACAGTATGCTCTTCGAAAACACAAATCAACTTTGACTCTCAAGTGTGTGTCTAAATGTGAAGGTTCTGTAAAATTTGTGGGTGTAAGTGTTCGAATTCCTTGACATGCCTAGACACCTCGCCATGATATTGCCCCACTACAAAGTACTAACTCCTCCCAAACCGACCAATAACTTGACCTTAGTTAGTCGAACCCCTCGGGAAAGGCCAAGGGCCGATCATGGCAAGTTCCTACGGATGTTTTGCGCGCATTCATTACTACCGGTTGAGCAGCAAATATTGTAATTCTTGCATATTAGAAACGGCCGAGGAAATATCAAAAAATTCGTAACAAAACCGTAACGTAAAGTGAGCTAATTGTACAAGCTTCCGCTTTCGGGACGCGCTAGTAGATAAGGTTCGGGATTCGCTTATCGGGACTCGCTTATCGGGACTCGTTTATCGGGAAACGCTAAATCGGGACTCGGGACTCGGTCAAGTTGATCTTTTATCATGTTCAGGTATGACTGGGAGTTCGTGTCTGTGATATCAAATGAATCAACGCCTTGGATGTCATCCCCATGGATCGAAAGGATCGACTCTTCCATGTAAGACGAGAACCGAGCTTACTGACGCCTTCCCGCCTTGGATGGCACCATCTTCCGTGCCTTGCATCCATCCAACATTGCCGAACGCCACCCGCAGCATCTTTCCTTGCAGCTATGCAATACCCTCTAGGCATCACCATCACCAGTACCGTATCCAAGCTCCCTAACCCTCAATCTGCAGCCTCCTCATTCCGCCCACCAAGCGTTCACCCCACCCCCCTTTCCCCCCTTTCCCCTCGCGACTACCCCAACATCCACTACCCCAAGCACCATGCCATCCCTTGTACAGTACGCCCACTACCCAGACTACATCGTGACCTCCCCAGCCCCTCATGTCGCCCAGGTCCTCATCAACCGGCCCACGCGACACAACGCCTTCACGGAACGCATGTGGAAACACCTCGGCCAGCTATTCGGTCAACTATCCCATGACGCCGACGTGCGCGCCATTCTCCTGTCCGGCGTGGGAGCCAACTTCACCATGGGTCTGGACATGCATGATGCGAGCCAAGGGGATATCTTGAACGGGCCGGCGGGTGAAGGGGTGGATGTGGCGAGGAGAGCGCAGAGGATTCGACGGTATATTGATGAGTTCCAGGCGTGTGTGGGAAGTATTGAGAAATGCGAGAAGCGTATGTTTTGTGGTTTTCCTTTCTGGACCTTGTTCTTGTTCTCTTTTCTTCTCTGTCTCTCTCTCTTCCGCGCTTTCTCTAGTGACGCAATCCACCGTGGCAAAGAACATGTACGATGAAGCTAGAGAGAAAAAGAGAGATGCAATATGTGTATGAGAACAAAATAAATTTATAATGCCTTTCCTCCCACACCACTATCAACTTCCAGACACTCATTACTAAGCCCGCCCCCTAACCACGCAGCCGTCATCATCGTCCTACACGGTCTTTCCTACGGAATCGCAATCGACATCGCCTCCTGCGCCGACATCCGACTTTGCACCCCTGGTACCACCTTTTCCGTCAAAGAAGTGGACGTCGGCATCGCCGCGGACCTGGGCACGCTATCCCGCCTACCGAAGATCGTCGGCAATGCCAGCTGGGTGAAAGACGTGTGTATGAGCGCCCGCCCCTTCTCCGCGGATGAGGCGTTGAGCGTAGGGTTCGTGAGTCGAGTGGTGGAGGACAGGACGGAGGATGCGCTGAGGATGGCGGAGGTGTTGGCGGAGAAGAGTCCTGTGGCTGTGCAGGGAACGAAGGAGGTGTTGAACTATGCGCGCGATCATGGGGTAGGGGACAGTTTAAGGCAGACGGGAACGTGGAACGCGGCTAGTATTCAGACGAGGGATGTGGTGGAGGCCGTGGAGGCGTGGAGAAAAAAAAGGAGTGCGAGGTTTGAGAAGCTGTGATCTGTGATTGAGCACGTTGGTAATATAGCTGAGGTTATACATGGTAAATCCAAGGAAAGGAGGGACTTTGTTCCTCTGATAGTTGAAGGTTACATATCTATACGTTTCAAACGACGCATGGGTAGAACTTGTGGAGATAGCACCTGGCATTAAAGTATGGTAATGTCAGTCAAAAGAGGGTATCAAAAGTTAAAATATACAAGGCAGTAACTCCGTCTATTCCAAGTCCTTTGCATTCTTCCCTTCACCACCTAGAAGTCAGAACTTCGATCCTTCCTCTTGATAACCACTTGTGCAGCAACTGCTCTCACCAGTAACAAGGCTGGGAAAAGTTCCCCGAGATATCGGTCACCACTCTATGTATATATATAAACCATAGCAGACAGTCACTGCGTGCCAGATTTCTACGACTTTGAATTCTTAGCAGCTTTCTCTTGCGTCTTAATCCGCTTCGTCTCTCTCCATCCCGGTCCCCACTTGATTATGGCCAGTAGTATGGGACTGAAGCCAAGACAAAGGAATCCAAACAGAGTTGCCGACCAACCCCGACCCATAGCATTTATCATTGGTATAATTGCGACCGTTGCTCCAGCTCCCACCCAGCACCTGACGAGGTTATTAGCAGCCGATGCTGTCCCGGGGCCTTCTGGGTATAGATCGACCACAAGGATACTTAAGATCGTGAAGGCAGACGCGGCGCTATAAGTCAAGACAAACAGGAAGATAAGTGGCGCTGAAAGGTTTTTGTTGAAATGAGTGACCCATCCGTATCCAATCGTAGATGCAGCCTGGATGGAGAACATCGGCAAAGCGACTTCCAGCCGTGCTTGTTCGATGGGGAATTTGGAGAGGTCCGTTTGCTTGCTCTTAACGACAGGCATACCGAGACGGAGAGCATGGCGCTTGTAATTATAGTCGACGATCTTACCTTGCGAGAAGATGGCGAGGAGCGCAGCCACCCCCACCGGGATGAAGCAAAGCCCGATTTGAATGTCGTTGTAGCCATAAATTTGAAGGAATTGAGAAGGTACACTCGAGATGATGGCGTAGTAAGATGCAAAAGATATCGAAGTCGCAAAGAGGACGAGGCCTACTTCCTTTTCAAAGATGACGACGAGAGTCTGGAGAGGGTTTTGGATCTTGATTGGGTTCCGTTTCGGCGAGCTCTCGCCAGCCTCGGCTTGTTTCCGCGTGTGATAGTAGGTAATGATGGACATATTCCATGGTGCCGGCCTGATCGACCCATCTCCAACTATTTTCCGGCAAGTTTCCGGGTAAAACAAGAGAATGACAATGAGGACCACGCCGGACGTAATGACCAGGAACCAGAACACTGACCGCCATCCAAGATAATGAGCAAGGAGACCACCAATTATCGGACCTACACCGGGGCCTGGCGCAGATTCCACTGTTAGTATCCATTGCAGCGACAATCGTTACGAGCGCGCGAATGGTTGACGAGAGCATCCTTAATACACGAAGTAGCCTCAAACATGAATACAGTCCAAAGAAAAACAACGCTTACCAAGAAATTGCCCACTCGATACCCAACTAATAAAAAGCCCTCGTTCCGCCGTTGTCGCAATGTCAGCCACGACAGCATTACCTAGTGCGATCGTGCTACTACTTCCTGCGCTTTGGAGTAATCTCAAAACAAGTAGTGCGGCATAGTTGCTCTGTAGGGCAAGTCCGATGTTGGCTCCGAGGTAAATAATGAACGAGATGGCGAAAGCAGGTCGTCTCCCTGCTCCATCAGACAAGCCAGCGATAAAAGTTGGTGCGAGACCTTGCATAATCTGAGAGGTGCGCGTTAGTGGACAAACTCGAAAATGACCAAGAGAACGATGATGGCTGTGCCAGGCGATAGACCTTGGCACATGACCTTTTCGCGTTTGGCTTACCATGTAAACCGTGACAGTCAAGTTGATCAAAGTATTTGAGACATTGAAATCGTCTGCGAGAATGTTGAAGATAGGATAGTAGATGTTGGCAGATAGAGGGGAAAAGAAGGCAGCCCACGAAGCCATGAAAGTAATTAGTAATTTTTGAGAATAGCTGAAACTCGAGTAGCTCTTGTCTGCTGGAGTCACAGGCTTTGGTTTCTCGCTTGGGGGTTCATCGATAGCTGAAGGGGCAGGGGCAGTTGTCGCGCCAGTATTGTTGTTATCAATGGTAGTCGCCTCGTTCTGCGTCTGCTTTGCGTGCCCATTCTGTTTAACGGCTGGCGAAGAAAGGGTTTCCTCCGAATTGGAATTCTGATCAGCCCCAGAATTGTTGCCCTCGACTTGAAGGTCACGATTAGCGTCATTGTGTTGGGTCGCTGTGGCCATATCTATCAGTTGATGTAAGCCAGAAGAAGAACAAGAAGAAGAGATTTGGAAATGGTATTAGTCTTCAAATGCTGGTCGGATAAAGACAAGAAACAATCTATATGGCACGCGATATTATGATGATGATAATGATGATGAGGAGCTCAGTTTTAGGGAGTGGTTTGATGAAGATGGAAGATTACGCATTGCAGGAGATGGATGTAAGTGGCTGCTGCACAATGAACGAATTGGGTGAATTAAGGAGGGCGAGAATGAAAGGGAGAGGGATTAGAAATCTTGTCACACCTAGGTAATGCAGGTTGCATTTCGGGATTAGGGGCTAAGACGACTAAGTCCGATACTACTTTAATATTACGCGTTTCTTTCCGGACACTAATTTCTGAATATTACCTAGCTATCCAGCATAGCCGTGAGCGAGGCTACAGTTGAATATCGCTCCTGTAACTGTCTGCTCTGTCTGCCTGCGGAGACCTCTCGGATCTCGACTCCTCAATCGCCTTGTCAATCGCCTTGTTGTGGAGGAGATATTCGGCTGATCTCTGCCTGCCCTGCCTTTGCGGAGACCTCTCGGAATATCGACTACTCAGTTGCGTCTAGTACTTTACTGTCACCGCTCCAAGGTCTACAAGCTAAAGTAGTCCGAGTGCCTCGGCAGCCGAACTAAGATACTAGCTTATCTATTAACAATTACACGTAGAGTAGCAACGTTACAGCAATCTTTGTGACCCTAAAGCTCATTAGGTAGTGAGTAGGTAAATCTAATCCAGTCTGTACTTCCGGGCATAACTCGCCTCGACTCGTAGCGAGAGTATCTTCTGTCGTTTTCTCCTGTACCTCGCTATGCTCTCGCTCTATTCCCCATATCCCTTTCTTCCCCCCTGACCTACCTCAATCACCACCATTACCGCCTCTCATTTCCTCTCCCCACCATCGCACCAATGCATCTTCATACTGTTTGCAACCCCACAGTCGTATCCCTCCTCACGTCCATATTCCCAATTTGTTCTGCCCTTTCCGAAACCCCCTCCACGTCCTTCTCTATCCCAAATGACTCGACCAGTAACTGCAAATACGCCTCGCGCTGCCACATCGCCAACCTCTTCAACGCCCTCGTCGCCGGCGACGCCCGCACTTTCTACGCCAATGTGATCGACGACGTAGATTGGAATGTGCAAGGCTCTCACCCTTTGGCGGGAATCTATAATAACAAAACCATCTTCCTGATCAATGCTGTCGCTCGCATCGCCAAAATACAGGACGCCACCAAGCCGCATAGTATGGAGCTTACGAACATTGTGGGCGGGTGCGATGAGGAATGGTCTGCGCAGGAAATACACGTCCGGGCTGTGATGAACAATGGTAACATTAGAAGCCTCTAATGCTGATGTGAGGCGCTGTACTCTGGACTAGTAAAGCTGACAGCTATTCTTGCTTAAGGTTTTCCATTCGATAACACCTACGCATGGATGACGAGATGGAACGATAAGGGTCAAATTGTTCAAGTAAGAGCTTATCTTGATTCGGCGTTGGTGGCGAGGGTCGTGATGGAGAATGAGGCGTCGACTAATGCGACTTTTACCACTGTGCGAAATGAGATTGAGCCTGGGCCGGGAGGGTTGCCCGATCTCTCTGATATTCTCGGCTAAACGTGATGAGATGGGTTGCAAGTGTTTGATTTTGGTTGGTTGTTTACGCCACACAAGCGCTAGTTTACGCTTACATTGTCCTTGCAATGAGTGACTGATCCTGCGTCTCAAAGGCCGTGTATGTATAGCCAATGTCGAATTTATATATAGACCTTCCAACTATGAAGATTGACTGTGCTCTAAGTATGACTGATACGAGTGCGGCCTCACGAAATATCTTCCGACAACGTTCACCATTCTGTTATATCCTGCTTAGATTACAACGTAAGATAGCCTTTTGACAGAGGGATCGTTTGGGTTTTCTGCATGCCGTCCGGGACTAAAATTAAGCCTACTTGATACATTGCTACCTAAGGTAGGTTAGCTTCGGAGATATTTATTTTTAATCCTCTTCAAAGACTTGGCCCGGACAGGGAGATGCCCCCCAGAACCAACTGCAACCCTCATCAGATGGCTCTGTGTACAAGACTCTTGGCTTCTGAGTCCCGACATGTTTCTCTGGGCTGTGCCGTTACTGATTCGAGCTGTGCCATCTTTAGAATGTCAAAGACAAGGTATATAAATCTCCATATTCCCAAAACAATTCGAGTCATGCAGCTAGGAAAATATTTCATGCAACTCACGCTGTACCTGCATTATTATCCGAATCCCTCTCGACCATGCGTCTTCCAATCATTTTCGCGTCTGTCTTTGTCGCTTACTTCTCTGCACGCGCTTCCCCTGTCCCATCTGCACCCCACACCGTGACAGACATCTGGGATTTCAAGCCCGGCACGTGGGTCGAGAACCTTGCCGTTCGATCCAATGGCCAAATCCTTGTCACTCTAGCGAGCGCACCGGAAATATACCAAGTGGACCCCACGCTCAAGCAACCCGCCACTCTCGTCCACACTTTTCCCGGCTACCTTGCGTGCCTAGGTATCACTGAACTACAACAAGACGTTTTTTACGTCATCACTGGCAATTTCTCTACCGTGACAATCACCACAGGGCCAGGCTCATACTCGGTCTGGAAACTCGACATGAGAGGATGGAGCCCCAACGGTTACGCGCCTACTCCCTCGGCCACTAAGATTGCAGATTTTCCCAACAGCGTTTTCTTTAATGGAATGACTAGCGCCAACCAGGATATTCTCTTAATTGCAGACTCCCGCGCCAGCGCCGTGGTTACTCTCAACCTCGCCAACAAGGCTATAGGCAAGATTACAGATCCAATGATGGCGGGC
Organism: Usnea hakonensis; assembly: GCA_013423325.1. Lineage (NCBI taxonomy): Eukaryota > Fungi > Ascomycota > Lecanoromycetes > Lecanorales > Parmeliaceae > Usnea > Usnea hakonensis. Next base: position 82,566 of record BLJB01000061.1, read on the forward strand.
CTCGCCACAGGCGAGGATATTGGTGTCAACGGTGTCAAAACCCGCCAAGGAACCCTCTACTTCACCAACACGGACCAAGGGCTCTACGCCGAGATACCTCTCAACTACGCTGGCACAGCATCCACCGCTGCTGGCAAAGCCGTGGCCTCCAACCTGCCTTCGCCCGATGACTTCCAATTCGACCCTGCGGGCGACACATATTTCGCAGGGAACAATGAGTTACGATCCCGTGCTGCCGTTAATGGGGCGGTGACCACGGTGTCTAATTCTTCACTGTTGGTGGGGTCCACGGCCGTGGAATTCGGGCGGCTTCCAAGCGACTATGATAGTGTATATGTCACGACAAATGGGGGCGCAGGGCAGTATGAGACGAAGGTTTTCACTACACCCGGGAGGGTTGTGAAGGTAAATGTTGGGTAGGCAGGAAATCCTCGATCGACATCCGACCGCTGGTTCAGTATGTCTAAATTGATACCACGTTTGAAGTTGGTGAGCGAGTTTTGTAATATCAGTTTGCGGTTGCCTGGCGTTCGCATATGTATTCTATTCCATGTATTCTTATCCTATTTAAAGCTCTCCAGTGGACTTGAGATGTTCGCTGCACTATCGTCGCGAGGCTCTGCGCTGTACGAAAGCAACCGCTTACAAAGTTTTATGACTGCGACAACGATCATTAGAACCTCTAGTGGCCAAGCTGGTGATATTGGTCGTGGTTTAAGGGCTCTTACAAGAATTCTAGGACTGACTCGTAGGCACGTTTGTATTCAGCGTTGACTTTCGCGTCGCTCAGATCACCGCTTCCAGTCAATTGTTTTAGTAAGAATATTGGAGCACGTTTCATATGCGCCTTGGGGAACAATGGGTGGATCTGAACTTACCGTGCAGCCATGAAACCCTATTGAGTCTGGTCAATCGTGCTCTACCGGACGAGTTGGCTCAAAAGGGATGGCTAGACTTACGTGGGGAACGTCTGGGAATGTCTCGACATACTTATCGACTTTGAGATCGGTCGCGAATGCAGTGACAGCTTCGGTATCCTCATCCTTTGAGGCGAGCAGAGCAAACGGAATGGTAATGTTGGCTGCATCTTTAGGGTCGACCATTGCCGGATGGGCGGACACAACAGCAGCGAAAGGTGTATTTGAACCACAGTTGAGAGTCACGACCTATGCAGTTCGCTAGTAAGCCACTTTGACGAGGAGAGCAATACAAGTCTTTGAACATTAAAAAGAGTGCTGATACCTTTCCTCCCCAGCAGAGCCCAACCGCGGCCCACTTAGTGATTGTTCCACCGCTCTTCTCCTCGATCTCTTTGATTATTCCCGGGATGGCTCCCAGGGCTGCGGCCGGATTCGCGGGACCTTGGAAATATGCGCCCATGGCTTGACCCTTCTCAGGCGTGTCCGGCGGAAACCATGAATGGTCGGCATATTTGCCACGCAGAAAATCTGGGACGAAGACTTGATACTGATGGGTCTCTTCACTACCGTAAGCAAGAATGTCTGCCCCCTGTAGATGAAATAGATTAGCTTTTTTCGGACGAAATAATGTTTTATTGATAATGAATGTCAGGCTGTCCAACTGTACCTGCATAACCTGGGACCCAGTGCCAAAGATATCGCCCACTACAAGAATGGCAGTAGATGTCTTTGAAGGACCAGTCTTATCTGCCGGTGAGAAATCAATACTTGCCACATGACTTTCATACAGGTGGAGGATAGTGTACAGGTGCTCATTCCTTGGATTTCCACATTGCTTCCTTTGGGCGTGTACTCGGCTTTGACCGGCGGAACGTTGCAGCATGCCTTGCTTGGCGAAGTCATATCTGTGACAGAATGGGTTTCTACTAGACTCCTGCTGAGGACCAATGGTAAGGTACGGCGTAGAATCTATAAAAGTGATGCTATCAAGACCCTACCTGTTACTAAATATTGCCAAGGAAACTAGAGCTAGGCTAGTAGGATTGTGGTGTATGTAGAAGCGGCGTATCTCATAGCTCACGGAGCGGCAGTACTCCTATATTTCTTATTGACCATTGATGGCTGTCGTCATTGGACGGAAACTGGCGCAGATCGGTTAATAGAATAGAAACGGGGGTGAAACGGGGGCCGAGTCGCCTCGGTTCCCGAGAAGCGAGAACCAAAACTGCAATTGGAATCATACGGCTCACTTGTCGTCAATATACTAGAGCAATATCAGAAAACCCAGAACAAGGCCATTTTTAGGACAACAAGCCAAGACGAATTCGGCTTATTCCATGTTGGTTAATTTGGAATAATCTAAACTGATCAAGCCCCTTTATATTCAGAGCTATATCGACCTCATTACAGAAACTAGACACTGACCATTCGATGAGAAGACTTTTAACAAAGTACAAGAGCCTTGACAGCTAGCGCTTCAAGAATCCCGGTATCTGCAATGGCTATTGGAACAACCCACCTTTTTTCTGGCCCACCTTGTGACATTGAGCCTACAGCCGTAGACCACAGGTCCTCAGGGATTTATCTTAAGCATATCCTTTGTTTCTCACTACCCCAACCTCAGAATAATGAACAGACCACCAATATCCTCTGCAAGGCGCTACAGGCAACCGTCGATGAGGTTCCGTTGCTAGGTACTCAGATCGTGCCCACAGAAAAAGGGCTTCGGGCTTTTGTGCCCGGCAACGCAACCTTAGTGGTCAAGGACTTGGGCGATAGTCTGGACTATGCTGCCCTTAAAGCGTCAAATTTTCCGCAGGAAAAGCTGGATCCAGATGTCCTTCTTCCAGTCGAGCAGTTCGCCTTCGGTGATGCTACTGTGGGTGTATTCAAGGCCCAAGCGAACTTTTGCAAGGGAGGGCTTTTCCTTTCCATTGCGATGCACCATTTTGCTAGTGATGCTTCCGGAATCTCCTTCGTTGTTCGCGCGTTGGCGAGCAACTGTCGTAAGTTGAACACTGCCAATAGTACGAATGGTGACAGCGTGGGCTACTATTCGCTGTCCTCACGGATAAACGACCGAGCACCCTTCTACAACTTTAGTTCCCCGGGTGATATCACTTCTCTTAAAGCTTATACTCTGCGCGATACCAATCCAGCGAAACCGGCTTGGATGAAGGAGACGGGCAAGCCCCTCGCAAGCGAAACCTTTCGCCTTTCACTGGCCGGCGTCAAAGCACTCAAGGTCGACTCATCAGCTATCCATTATCCAAAGCAGCTCATCCAAGAAGATGCCACCGTTCCGCTCCAACCCTTCATCACCACCCACGACGCCATCTGTGGCCTCCTCTGGCGGAGCATCATGCTAGCGCGGCACGAACTCGGCATCATCTCGCTGGACGAGACCACCAATTTCAAGATGCCCGTCGAGTTCCGCCACTTGCTTGACCCGCCCCTGGCGCCGGACTATATTGGCAACGCTTTCATGCAGATGTCGGCCACTATCCCCGTCGCGACGCTGCTCGGACCCAACGGCCTCACATTCGCCGCCCACGCCATCCGCGGTGGTATCCGCGAATGTAATGAGGGCGGCGCAAGAACTTTCATTAAGGTCATCGGTCAAGCCAAGAATCCTCGTGGCATGTATGCCAACATCGATGACATTACGGGCACGCAGATGCTCTTGACGTCGTGGAGGAAGTTCAATGATGTTACGTTGGAATGGGGGGAGAAGTTTGGAAGGTATGATGCGTTCAGGCTGCCTCATAAGGGTCTGATTGATGGATGTCCGTGCATTCTTCCGGCGTTGATTGATGGGACTGAGGAGATTGCCGTGACATTAGATCAAGAAATTATGGATGGGTTGAAGAAGGACGACACATGGTCAAAGTATGTTACACCTTATTAAAGCCGTGGCGGTCAATTTCTACTTTTGTAAAAAACTTGAAAATTTCGACTCTTATAAGTCTCTCTACAACTTTGAAGTGGATGATCAACGAGTAAATTTTAAGATATTGGTGAGACTAGATGTTATAAGGGGAGTCAAGATGGGATGGCTTTCGTTTCCCGAAGAGGACGAGTATTTGATATCGAGACCAGATAAGCATTCTAAGGTTCAATCTCGTAGACTGAAGTAGCGATATAAGGCGATCGAAAGACGAACACGAAGTCGCTATCATAGTCTCACAGATGTAGCGGACCTACAACACATTTCTTTAATAAGGCTATGCTAGACCTCCCTACCCGCGCTGACAACTTGGACGTCCCCTCCATCGCTGACGGAGGACATCAGCTTTTCCACCAACACCTTTGCCGCGACAACGAAGTAGAGTCCATATAATAGTGACCAACTCCTCTCAGCATCCATCCACTCTCCAGAACTTCAGCACAGACAATCAGTCACCCGACAGAGAAAACCCAAAGCAGCAGCAATCTTTATTTCCCAATTCAACGGTTTTGGAGCCAAATTATGGTTTGCAATTCCCTCCGCGCTCTTCCGAACGAGGCGTCTTTGACGAGAAAAGGGGGTGTATCATCATGATCAAAGCACCTATCTACCCATGGAATTACAATTTTTCCACCCACGGTAAGTGTAAGTCGCTGAGGTTGTTCTTGGGGGGTACCTGACAATCTTTATTGCTATGAGAGAATTTTGAGGGGAATGGGTGGGAAGAGTGAGGGGATAGGTGTGTAGCGAGTTAATGGTTTTATGAGTGCATTTTCTTTGATAGGACTACTCACGCTCTTTCGATGTTTTCGCTAAGAACATTATGTTCACATCGCAGTCTCTGGGGCCCCGTCTTAATTTGCAGGCCTGAGGAAGGGAGAAGATATTGAATTTCCTCCTTTTGTTCTCTTGTTTTCGGATTTGAGCTCTGGTAATTTTGGAACAAAGGGGGTGATGACATGGCAGGCTGACGTCAAGAACCACAAAGAAACAAATCCAAGCTGTGATTTAACTCTCATCCATTCCGATAGCTGATGTGTTATGCTGGCAATCATTACGCGCAAGCTCAGTTACGCAATTACACAATTTTAATGTGGAGCAACTTTGGTCCCCAGATTCGAAAACCGTCTCAAGCCCCAAAAGTCAGAAAATCAAAGCCCCAAACCCACGCGCACTCTGGCTTCATCCCCCCCCTTTCGAACAAACTTTGCCAAAGCACTACTGACATATAACATACGCCAAACCCAACCTCCCTCTTTGATTCCTCCCCTCCCCTCCTCGAGTCTCTAACATACCAAAAAAGCTCATGGATCTACTTCGCACCCGCACCCTCACCCTCGCCCACCCCACACTGAGCACCTCAGATCCTCACGCCTCACCCACCGACTCTCCCTCTCTCTCCCCCACATCCCCAACGAGCGGGCTGCAAGTCACGCCCACCACGCCCACTACCTCCGTCTCACTCTGCCACTTCCCCGCCCCTACTATCCCGATCCGCAACCCCAACCACACCCGCCGCAATAGTGACGAATATGACGACTGGGATCCACGCCTGGACGCACGGCAACGCTCCCGAAACGAAGTCACGTTGAAAGAAGCGTTGCTGCAGGGACCGAAGACGATAACGATGGGAGGCGTACCCAAGAATCCGAGACGGTTGTCGGAGTTTGATGCGAATTTGACGAGGAGGGAGAGGAGGAAGTCGAAGGCTTGGTCTGGGGTTGGGGATTGGGGAGAGGTCGGGGAAAATGGGGAGGTGGAGGAGGGGAGACGGAAGTCGTCGGGGCTGTTGGATGCGGAGGAGTTGAAGGGGTTGCTTTTTGGGCAGTTGAGAAGGGTCAGTCTCATTATTCTCCCTTTCTTTCTTTCTTTTCAAGTGTGTGTGATTGGTCCGACGGTGAGGTGCTGATAGGTACGCGCTGGCAGATATCGAGACTCTGGTCTCATCGGCCGTGATGTATATTTTGGTGATCGTGGCCGGTGCTGTTTTGCTCTTCTTTAACAAGCTCCCGTAAAGGATCATGGCAGACATATTTGTAGTGTTAACAAAATGACTGGTTGCAATCGCTGACTTCAGCGACCGACTGATTTATGAAACATTGAGATCTGAACATTGACGCTATTGTAGAGAGCCGTCAGGGCAACTACGATAGTCCTAGCTAGTTCAAATTTTATGAACTTTTTACGACCCTGTATGAGACGGTATTCAAAGATGAAGGGGCTACTTAGTAGGAGAATTATTTCCTATAAGATACGCGTAAACAAAGGAGAATCCTGATTAGACCTATGAGACTCACCTGCCTTCGATTTATGAATGAATGCAGTAGGAGGCAGAGGGAGAATATCTGTCTACCTGGAGAGGAACATGATCCGGTTGACGATAATTATAGGCATAGAGGTTGAGAAAATAATCAATCATGTAGCTAGATAGAATTGTGTGACTGTGTGTTGGAGAATAACAGTGAGGAAGATCGAGTGAGAAAAATTATGGAGGAAGCATTTACTGTATAAGCGATGCCAAATGTCGTGTTTGATTGTTTACCCATTTATGTTGGTGGTGGTATTGAAGACGGACACTTCTACTGTAACAAAAAGACCTCCTGGCCAAGTGAGAGATGCTTTGAGCGGATACTGAGGGGATCCAGTCAATAAAAAGCAGCCTAATTCGCTATAAACTGACGGTTGTAGTAGATGAAATCAACGAAAGCTCCAGTTTTGAGACTTCGAAATGAGGCCCAGAAGCGGTGCCCTAACGTGTCTTCAAGCAGAAGCCCGCTTGGAGATGATTGCTGCTTGCTTTAAGTCGAGATGTCCTCGCATCAATAGTCTGCCAGGACTGCCTTTGTCACAGGCAGGTCTGAAGGATGGAGATGCCTCGCATTTATTAACGCACAAAGCCCCGTACCTTGCTCAGAGCAAAGCAGGTTCCTAGGTGCTAAAGTAGGGCACTGGGTCTTATCTTGCGCTTAGCTTGTGATCTACCAACAACAGGTAGTATGTTGGAGACGTTGTGTGTCTGTTCAGTAGCGCTTGGTGTATTGAGATGAAAGGCAGCGATGAGGAGAAAAACAGGGTACATTGAATTATATGTAGCGCCAACGCTATGCAGAGTCCCACCTAAACCTTGGAGTAGAGTACTGTACACCGTACAATGCTTTTCAAATGAGCTTAAATATTACCTAGATCACCAGTACTCAGGTCACTGGCTCCCACTGACTCTGAGGCTTTACTCAACTCCATACTTTTGATCGACCAGCCAGCTTCTTCCTTGATCCAGTCCTTCTTCTCGCCTAGGACTGTGATCCTAGCATCTTTCATGCCTTCTACAAGGTACCGCTGAGCAACCTCACGTATATCTTCTATTTTGACATCCAAAAGCTGCTCGCGCTTGGCCTGCTCCATAGTCTCATCTACACCACTTAAGAACCTGGTCATGCCCTCCTGGCTCACGCTTTCGGGAGCGTCAATACCTTGGAAGACACTCAACTTCGCTTCCTCAATGTTTTGGCTTGTCCAATCTCTATCTCGAGCCCACCGACCTGCGTCTCGCATAATCTGTAGAGTGTTCTGCGGATTGGGATCCCGGTAGCTGTAATAACCAAATAAGCCACTCAAACCACGGGAATATGCGCCACCGCCATAAGCGCCCCCCTTCTCGCGGATCTCATGATGCAGATGCTTATGAGTGAGGAGTTGAGAAAGTATCTGTAACGGCCCGCCAAGAGTGTCAGTGTAAGATACGGTAGGGATGGCGAGTGCAGAATAGTAGACTTGATATGGCAGGGGGAAGAAGGTCCTTGGTGTAAAAGTATCACTGGATACAGATGCTTCATCTTTGGGAATGCTGGCAGACTGGGAGAATGCTGAGAGGAATCGTTGTAGTGCTCCTTCATTGGAAGAGACAGATTCTGGTCCACAAGTCAATGCGGCTCGGAAGTTCGGCGAATTGGAGATCGCAAAACGTTGGATAGCCTTCAGCTTGTCGATAACATCGCCTAATCCCTCATCGGGAGACCTTTTCGCCAATTGTCCCGTATGTTGAATCTGTGTCAGGCCTCCAATTTGTTCATTTAGATGGCCGTGGTGAGTTAGCCCTGCCTCTGCATATTTACGAGCATAGGAATGTCCAGAGCTTGCAACAGCATCCAGTGCACCATTAGCGCCAGCTTGAAGTAGCTGCCTAATTTTGCTTTCGGCTTCCGGACCATCGAAGTGCGTCTCTTGGAGAATAGTCCGGAGCAACTCATACATAGCAGGTACATTATCGTCCAGCGCATATCCAGAGAAAGAGATACCCTCTACCGACGCCATTATATCTGTGGGGGAGGGGGAAGCGTGATAGGATGTGCTTATACCACCGGTTTTTAAATTGATGAGATCTTCAAGCTGCTCCATGGTTTTACTTTTTGTTCCTAATCGCATGACTGAGTCATTAAAGAGCGGAATGAGCATGCGCAATTCTGACGGGAGCCCAGTAAGAGTGTTGATCGCCCGGAAATAGGTCAGTCCGTTGGTGCTGGCCTCTCGCCACTGGACCTTGACATCTCCTAGTGCAGAATCGCGTATTGGCTTCTTCTCCATTTGACGTGGAACATCTTTGACATGGACACTAGGCAGACAGCTCACGTCTTGATCACTTGCTTTCTCCTGGACCTCAAGTAGCTCGAGCTCACGTGCAGTAAGCTGCTCTTGAGCTTCAGCTTCTCCCCCTGCGTGCCTCGTCACTTCAGAAATCTTGGCCGCCAAGCGAGTAGCTTCCTCAACCGCCAATTCCTCGCCGTAGGTTTCTGAAGGCTCCATAGTGAAAGTCAATGTACGATCATTGAGAAGGTATTTTTCGAGTAAATCTTCCAGGTAAGCCTCCTCAGAACATTTTTGCTTGAACGCGGTCACAATTTCATTCCAAGCTAGAGTATCCAAAGGATCGACCCCATTGAACCAGCCTGGCTGTACTCTTTGCATGAGGCCCATGCCAAAGTTGGCTGTTTTGTGCTTAAGAGCCAGCTCGAGCTGGTGCAAATAGCCGTCTACTTTGGTCTTATCAAAGCCCTTCTGGTGTACGTCACGCAATTTCGACTGGATGGCTTCCTTCACCTTGGGAACATCTGCTTCTCTGACACCGTTGAGGCCAATCGAAAAGATCCCTATCTTGCCTACACTATCGTAGCCAGTGTTTGGGCTCCAATCTGGTCCTAGCCCAGCTTCTATAAGAGCCTGATATAGTGGAGAGCCGTAGCCATCAAGGAGGAGTGATGAGATGATACCTAGTGAGAAGGTTTCGAGTCTATTCGAGGTATCACCCATCAGCCACGAAGTAGATGTTTTGTATTGCATATCTTTGTCGACCAGTGGATCTGCAGGTCCCTTGACGGTGCGATAAAGTGGTCCATTATCCAGACTTGCTGGCATCTTAATTCCCGTATCTGATTCAACCCTTTCAAATCGATCCAAGTGCTGGCTCATTGCTCTAAGATGATCCGCAAGAGGCATATCGCCGTAGGTGAATATCTTAGCATTGCTTGGGTGATAGTTCTTCGAATGATAATCTTTCAAATTCTGGTAGGTGAGATCAGTCATCTTCTGGGGATCGCCGGCTGAATAATTAATATCAGGGAAAATCTGATTTTGGAATCTGATGTAATACAAATAGCTCGCATCTGAAATCATGCCCTTCATTTCATTATATACGACGCCCTTGAAGACCAACTTGTCATCTGTGCCACTCTCCGCATGACCACTCGCGATGGCTTTGGGGTTCTCAGGCCCAATCCGCCAACCTTCCTGTGTGAAATCATTCTCCTTGAGCAGGGGATGAAATGTAGCATCCAAATAGACAGACAAGAGATTTCTAAAGTCCTGCTGGTTCGTAGTAGCGAAAGGATAGGATGTATGGTCCGAGGAGGTGAAGGCGTTCATAAAGTTGGAAAGAGACCTGGGTAGCATTTTGAAGAAGGGATCTCGAATGGGATACCTATGCTGCGATCAGCTCGTTGCCTTAACGTAATCCTGACCGGACCTACTTTTGGCTTCCGCAGAGCGTGGTATGCTCAAGTATATGGGGGACACCTGTGTGATCTGGAGGGTTAGTCTTGAAGCCAACTGAGAAGACATTGTTCTTGTCGTCTCTGGCAACGTGCAGATATTCCGCTCCAGTTCTCTCGTGCTCGAGCTCAAAGGCAGTCAGCTGTAATTCAGGGACATGCTTCTTGCGCTTGAGCATGAACCCATGCAGATTTCCCCCAAGCTCTGGAGACTGGTTGAGGCTGGTCACTGACGCAAGCCCACGCCGACTCGCGATGAGTGTAGGATGTGCGCATGGTCGCCATTGTCTTAAAGAACCCGGCTTCCAAAGATACTTAGAAGATGCGCGCAACATGTCATGGTCTTGTGAATGTTTAAGAGGGTGTCACAAGACCTGAGAGACAGAAAGCGAAAAACTTAGACTCTTTTGGGACTAGTGGCGGGTGATTTAGTCGACTTAGTTTATGCCGCTTGAAGAACGACTCGAGGCACTTTATGACATGGTCTCTTTCCCTACTTAGAGACAGTCATACATTACATCTTGGTACAGAAATACAGATCTATTCCCTTTGAGTATCCATATTTAAAACGCTGGCCTATCACTATACTCCGACAGTGCAACAGACTACAGACCCTCGCCACCTCCGTAATCGACACCTCTTCTAGCCTAGAGTCTAGCTTTTACCGACAGGAAAATATATATCTACGACAAGTCAATTGCAATCGCTTTCCAACCTCGATAAATTGCAGACGTGGGTACAGGAGGTAGCACGCAAGGGAAGACCGTGATTAAGCGCAAGGTAGCAGACAGATTGCTGAGACAGGGGAACAAAGAGCAAGCAACGACGTCCGGGTGTCTGCATTATAACGCACGTCTCTTCAAAACAACATAAATGATAGAAAACCGACAAATGTTGTGACAATTTGCCCAATCAGAAAGTGATCCCTTGGACACACCCATCTTCTCTTAGACTCAACCATGGCGGGACATGCATCTCAAGTCCCTACAGCTTCAGCGAGCTCTCGCCCTCCTCCAGCGGCAAACAATAATCAATCATCTGATTACATTAACGGCCACGGCACTCTGCCAGACGCACCAGCGCCGAGTGCAGCCCCTACAGCATCGACTGGGAAGAAAGGCAAGAGCAAGAAAACAACGGATCCCAACGAAACAGGGAAGTTACTTGCGGCAAAGATAAATCAACTTGAACTGGATGCTGCGGGGGAGAAGGATCAAGAGGCTGAGATTGGTGGGTACACTTTTACTCAAGAGTCAAAAGAGACTGTACTTGCTTCTATGAAAGAGCATGATCTCCCACCAGACATGATTGCTGAGGTAGCGAGAGCCCTCGATGCGGGGCCTGAAGCCGCCCGGAGTGGACAAGGACTCCCAAGCCTCAAGACTATCGAGACGCTCGTGGCCAAATTCTCCCTCAATCTTCCAAACCTCAATCTAGCCCGCGTACATGAGAACTTGTTTGCCAGACCTCTGCCCATGAATTCTATGGATCGACAGAAGCTGACAGAGATGCCTCCTGGGCTTATTGCCGATATAGAACGAGAAGTCAAAAAAGCAACCCGAGACTTATCAAACCTATTGACTGGCATGGAGACACCTCTTTCCAGACTTGAAGAAGTGCAAAAGAGGTATACGGGACTGCTGGCTGATATGAAGCGAATGGAACGGGACAACACCAAGAACAAGAAGCGTGCCGATCTCCTGCAGAAAGAGAAGGACCAAGGACGATCTGAGCTCAGCAAGACAAATAGCATGAAGGACAAGCTTGAGAAACTGTGTCGGGAGCTTCAGCGAGACAACAAAAAACTCAAGGTTAGCTCGAAAATACCGGCGCTGGCACTTGTATAGAATTGTCTCTAATGAATATCCAAGGACGAACAAAAGAAAATCGAAGACAGTGAGAGAAGGAGTCGGGACGAGTTCAGTGACCGAACTAGCAACTTGTACTGGGTAGTGGACGATACCATGGACCAAGCAGAGAATCCAGATGGCCAAAAGATAAATGTCGAGCAGGATGAAATGTACGTCGTCCAGCCTGACCTTGTCTTGACATAACCCCGACCAGTCACCATAGGGACTAACTCTCAAACTTGCTTTAGGTTCCGGCAGAAGTTCAAGTCTTTCACCGAACAGTATGAGCTTCGCGAGCTTCACTTCCATGCTCTCATGCGAACCAAAGAGTGCGAAGTTCAACTGAGTCTTGCACGAGCGGAAGAGCAAAGAAAACGCGCTGAGGACGAGATGAAGAAATCACGAACGCTAAACTCCCAGGTCTCTACATTCTCCCAGACCGAGACTGAACTTAGGAGTCAGTTGAACATATATGTTGAAAAGTTTAAGCAGGCATGTCTATCCTTGCCCAAGTTACTAGCCGCCATTTCTTTGTATCTGCTCTTCGCCGATCAGATTCCATTGTGATTCCGTATCTGACTTCTGCATCGCAGGTCGAGGAAACTCTCAATAATTCCAATGAGCTTTTCCTGACATTTCGCAAGGAAATGGAAGAAATGTCCAAGAAGACCAAGCGCCTAGAAAAGGAGAATCATAACCTGGGGCGCAAGCACGATCTCACCAATCGCAACATTCTCGAAATGGCAGAAGAGCGCACCAAGGTCAACAAGGAGATCGAGACCCTCCGCAAAAAGAATAACACCCTCGAGAGCGTGATTCGTCGTATGCAAGATCAAGGACGTGCACCAGCGGGCGCGGGAGCACTCGAAGGCGACGAGGAGGGTACCGAGAGTGATTATGAAGAGGAGGATTTTGATGATGAAGAAGGCAGTGAGGAGGGCGAATACGACGACGACACTGAAGAGGAGGCTCTGCAAGCACAGGTTGGAGCCCTTCCGACTTTCGGGCCCGTACCACCACCACCTCCCTCATCGCAGGCTCAGGTCAACGGCAAGGTAAATGGAGAGATCAATGGGGCTACTACGGCTCAGTCTATTACTGTTTAAGATTCTGTATCATGGCGAGCTCCAGTCAGGAGCATGTTCCGATAGCTGGTAGCCTAAGCAGCGAAACCAAATGCAATTCCAGTATTCATAATTTACTACTCCTCCCATCTATATATCCACTCCCCAACCTTAAATACTCAATCGCCTCACGAACCATACCATCAATAATACTCCCCGCCGGTCTAACATCATTGATCAACGCCGCCACCACCCCCATCAAATACGGGAAATCCACATCCCTATCCCCCTCAAGATCCCACGCCATAGGAACCACCCCCCTCCCCACCAACTCCCTCACCTCCTCCCCCCTCCCCTCCCACCCCTCCACATACCCATTCCTCCTCACCCTCAACGGCCGCCCACTAACCACCAACGTCCTCACCGTATCCCCCCACCCAGCCCCCACAACCGCCTCCTTATGCCCCCGACTACACCCCGCCTCCTCACTAGCCACAAACCTCGTCCCCACCCACACCCCCACGGCCCCCATCGTCAACGCGCCCGCCAGGCCCCTCCCATCATAGACGCCCCCCGCCGCGACAACCATGCCCGTCTGCCCACCCAGCATCGCCGGTCGATACCGCGACGCGACATCCGCGCACGCCGGCACCAGTAGATTCGCACTGATATCACCAGTATGCCCGCCGCCTTCGCCGCCCTGCGCGCACACGATGTCGACGCCCGCGTCGAAAGCTTTGACGGCATGTTTGGGATGGCCGACCATATTCATGACCAAGACGCCGTTGTCGTGTAAGCGCCGCACGACGTGCGGAGGGGGCACGCCGACGGCCGAGACGAATAATTTTGCGCCTTCGTCGATGATGACGTCGATGAGTTGGGTCAAGAGGCCGTTTGTGTAGTCGTGGTTTGTTTTGCGGGCGGAGCCGCCGAGGGCGGGCAGGGCGAGATCGACGCCGAAGGGAAGGGAGGGGTGAGTGAGGAGGGATTTGAGGTCGTGGATCATGGTGCGGAGTTGCGGGGGGGTGTAACCGAGGCCGCCGATGACGCCGAGACCGCCGTTGTTGGAGACGGTGGAGGCGAGGGGGGCGGTGGAGGTGTGGGCCATGCCGGCGAGGAGGATGGGGTGGGTTATGGAGAGGAGGGTTGTGAGGGGGGTTGTGAGGGTGGGGGTGGAGGTGGGGGTGGACATTGCTTGTTGGGAGGGTGGGTGTGAGATTGGGTAGAAGGAAGGACAGAGAAATGAGATGGATAAGGGCGAGGTGCTGTTTGTTGGTCAGGCAGAGGAACAAGCTCAATGCTCTGTTGTTGCAATGAGAGCGCGGAACGCTCGAGCGTGGGAGTGTCCGCCCGGAGTGGAAGATGGGTAGCCGAGGTCCAACCGGCACTGACCAATCACAGGAGAACTGACACAAGGACAGTAAAGAACACTGACTATACATTGGCGACGCTTCATGGTCCAAAACAATAATAAATTCCCCATCGTCTTCATCATCGTACAAATCGCGCACTTAGACTCGCAAAGGCATCGGGACTATGCCGCCCATTCACACTTTCCTGACTGACATGCCTTGCACCCCCTGACTCCATTCCATTGCCCACGTTTGGATTGCCAGTAGCAGACTGGAATGGATTCCTACTCCCGGACGATGACTGTACGGGCATGGTAACGCTACGCAGTCCTTGCTTGATACCGGGAGGCGGACTCGCCGACTGTTCTACTGATGGCGCGGCATTGGCATCGCTCGTCAGAGGTGGAAGTGCGAGCTGGGGATAGTTGTACAGTGCCAAAATACTTGACTTGTCGATTCGTCCGGTCTGCTGAGGCTGCAGAGGTTGGGGCTGATACGGATTGAAACCTTGATTTTGAGCATGCGTAGAGTACGGTGAAGGGTCGGTCACCAATTGCTGTGGCGCGTATGGGTTGGAGGACTGTTGCTGCTGCTGGAAATGTAGATTTTGATCATGCTGCTGATGGTGGTTTTGCTGGAAGAATGAGCCCTGCTGTACCTGCGGAGTATAGACTCCTGGCGACTCAGTAGGATAATTGTTCATGAGTTGCTGAGATAAAGAAGGTGGCTGCTGCAACGTGTTGAATGACTGCTGGGTATCTGGTGATTTTGGAATGGATACATATGGATTCGTAGATGGCTGTACGGCCTGCTGCGATGTCTGATAGAACGGATTATAATTCTGATTAGAGGCGCCAATTTGTTGTACAAATGGATTAGACTGCATATATTGCTGGGGCATCTGTGGTACTGGAGGTGTCATGGTCTGGAAACGAATATCCTGCGGTGGTGCTGGCTGGCTCGGATAGCCACCTGTAGCATGGGGGAATAGTGGTTGCTGCTGCTGTGGAGAAATTTGCATGCCTGAAAACGCTGTTTCTAGAGCTCCATTTGCTGGCTGCTCATTGGGAATACCGAAAGGATTGTAAGACTGCGCTTGTGACTGGTATGGATTTGAAGGACTGAAGCTTCTGTTCGCTTGAGCTTGTGGCTGTTCTATACTCGGATATGGCTGTTGTCCTTGCGATCCAGTACTCGTCGCAGATGTGTCACCATTGGCTTCGAATGATATCCCATTTACGACACCGGTGTTCTGAGCACTCGATGGCAAAGCAGGCAAAGGCTGACTGGCAGCAGCATTGCGGGCCTGATTTGGCGTCCTTGACCTCGATGTGGGCGCACTGCCTTCTCCAAGTCTGACGAGGGTCTCGATTGTTCGCTCTAGATTCCCATTCATGCCCTTCAGTATGCTTGCGTTTCTTTTTTCATCCGTGAAACCCATATCTCTGAGTTGGGACAGCTTCGCCTCCATCTCTCCCCCTCCACCTCCTACGCTTGCCCCAAATACCCTTGACTGTTTGTTGACCCGAATTGGTTCTGCACTGAACCCGTTGACGCCGTCATGAGGCGAGTGAGGAGGAGACGTCACGGCAGTCCTGGATAAAGGAAGCATAGAAGATGCGCTGCGTAGGCCAAAGCCAAATCGCTTGCCTGGCTTCGGGGGTAATGGAGGTGGCTGATCATCGGAGCTGCGGGTACTTCCAGTATCATTGCGGATCGCTGGTTGTCGGGAACGGCCACCAGAGAATAGCTGCTGATCGTACTTCTGTTTTATGAATTTCTCCAGTACTGCGTCAACCTCATCAACGTCCAAGGGTATCGGTGGCTTCGTATTTTGTGGGTTGAAGGTTCGATTGGTATTGGCATTGCCATTGCGCTTCATAATCTATGGCCCCCGTCAATGTGGGAACAGGATGCGCTGGTGTAGACGTACATCAACTTGATCGTTGGACCAGCTGTCCATGCTCAAAGACTTGATCTTGGAAATGTGGGTACCGAGCTTCCGGTGGAGCGAGGCGCATCGCATGCATAGAAATATGCCTAGCTAAAGTCCAGCGTCCAATGTCAGCCATATTTCCCCCATCTCTTTCTGCTGCGGCTTTTCACTCACACTCCAACTGGCCCATCCTAGAGACCACAGTCAGCATGGACAATTCCGTAGATCCGTCGCAGCAGAGGAGGCATACCCGGATTCCTAGTCCCACAGTCTGCGCATCTGTCATTCCCGGGAACCGTCTTGATCAATTCTTGAAGGGCTCTCTCATTGCGCGCCTGGTGACGCTTGCTCAATGCGGTGGTCATTTTTAAATATGTTGTAGGTAGATAGTGAATATCGAGCAGTATATGGCTTATTTCGGGAGTGAGATGCTGAGCGTCGGCGGTACAGTAATTCGCGCAATCCGCGAGAGAAACAGGGGATGGAATGTATTTCACCAACTTCGAAAATCGTTCAGGGAAAGGAGAAGTCTTATGTTAGTGTGGCGCTATACGCTATACTATTGTTCTGGAGCTCAGACAATCTTGGCCCCTGGAAAAATATTAACTTTCAAGACCGCAGGAAGCAATCATTGCATCGCTTCGTCTCTCAAAGCACGAATACCTATCTCCCAATAAGTAATATCCACGTCACCGAAATCTGTCAGATCTCTATTGTCTTTTGCGTAATCATTGTCCTGCAGAACGCAAGGAAGCCAACAGAACAAACCAGTATGGCTAAACCAAAGCTCGTCCTCTATGTCGACGTCGTTAGTCCATTCGCATACCTTGCCTTCCACGTTTTGAATGTATGTAGATTTCTCTGTTTTCAAATGATGGTAGCAGAATCCAGCCAAGGTGTCAACGTATACCTCGTCAGATATCTAGCCGCATCATTTGATATGACTGTCTCTACGACTCTCTATTGTTACTTCTCGGATTCCGATGACTGTTTGAGGGAGAATTATGGAAGTGTTGGTTTCGCGATGGTCCACATGATTACTGACTTCCCTGTATGAAACAGACATCTCCTGTCTTTACGGAATGCGATGTCACCTACGTCCCTGTGTTTCTGGGTGGAATCATGAAAGAGACTGGCAATAGGCCACCCATTTCCGTTCCAAGTGGGTCTCGCCCTTATGCTTTGCTTTTCCCAGCAAGCTAAGTGTCTCACAGAAAAGGGCGAATGGACAGGTAAAGAACGGCTCCGTTGGGCCAAGTCATTTGGTGTACCCATGGCGGAGAGTATTCCTCCTGGATTCCCCGCCAACACTATCAAAGTAAGGAAGCCATGAAAGCTCCTGAAGGTCAGGCTCATACTCTAGTAGGTGCAGAGAGCTTTAACTGCTGTGGCAATGTTGCATCCGGAAAGATTGGTAGACACTCTCGCTGCTATCTATCATGCATCATTTGCGGAACGGAAAGAGGTTCATAGCCCTGAGAGTCTAGTGCCTATTTTTGATAAAATTTATGGAAAGGAGGAAACCAAGGAGATTTTGACAAAAGTGAGCATCGAAACGGAGCCAATTCATGGAGACAGCTAGTCTGACATCCATTCAGTCTACGAGTGACGAGGTCAAAAAGCTCCTGACTGCTAAGACCAACGAAGCGATTGAAGAAGGCAGTTTTGGACTGCCATGGTATGCCGGTGAGTATCTCCAGTTCAGCCAACTCTGGCAATGTGTTGACTGGCAAAAGCTACAAATCCTCAAGGGGCAAAGGAGTGCTTTTGGGGCTTTGATCACATCGCACAAGTCGCAGATCATTTGGGACTCGAGAGACCGAGACCTGGTAGTCCTGGTGATCGGGGTTGGCGAGCTATGTTATAATATTACCGGGGAAGACTATGCGTCGAATCGCTTCTGAAGTACGCGCCCAACCAGAGGTCCCCCAGTCTCATGATTGGAGACATCGCCAATCGAGGTCCTCGTGCCTATGGTACTCTTAATCGCTTCTCTGAACTCCCAGAGTCCTTATCAACCGAGCCCCAATCACTTTCCCTCTTTTGTCAGGCTCCGATTCTGATTACGAAGAAACTCAGAGATCTTCTCAGGATGGATTTCATCTATAGCCTTATGGTGGCTCGTATCTTTTTGTGCGCTTTCGTTATTGGTCTGACCGCTACTTCCAGTAATGGACTGCTGTAGATAATTGATACCTGTGGATTGAGGACACCATCAGCATTCGCAGAGATCTGAGCCCAGAGAATCTACTACTTACCCTTATCGAGAAGACTCTGGCTGTCCCCACCGCCCATTTTGCTTCCTCCAGCGGCTGCGCTGAGTTTGTTACCTATGCCTCCCAGTCCACCGCTAGAGCTCTGTTCGCCAGATTTTGGGGCCTGGCTATCCGAGCTGGCCATGGTGCCATCAGTGTAATTTGTCTTGGGTTTGAATCCCTGACTCTGCTGGTTGTCCATGGCTTAGATAAAATGCCCTATATCTGAAATTTTGCAGAATCACGGCTTGTCGTAGCACGCTACCGGCAATGAGCTCCTTCAGACTGACGAAAGGGAGATAGGCATTGGTGGGGAGAACGCGCTTCTTATTGTGGTCGCAGCGTTCTCTGGGGGATAGGATACTGTGCGACCGGGCTTCCAATATTTCGAAATCTCCAGCTTTTGAACTTTCTAGATTGTAGGACGGTGTTGGTAGAGACGTATCTCAATGTAAAAACCCCCACTATCGGCCAGACGGACCGATGCCAAGAGATGACGTAGCACAAATGTGACTTCGGACTACCTTAGCGCCCGCTGTACTAGCGTCTCTTTATTTCGTCTCCTTTCGTGTGCGAATACGCCTCAACCCGTAAGTACTCTAAGTTACTTGGCCGTTTGCACGCTGCTGCCTCATCCCGCGACTAGTGATGCTGATGGACACTGGATATTTATGCCACAGCTTGGCCCCGTCAGAACTACGGCAGTGGCACGAGAAAAGCCTATTAAATGTGACGCTAGAAATAATGTCTGAGAGTGAGGGCGAACCTGCCAAAACCCGAGAAAAGAATCCTACAAGAAAGATAAAAGTCTAGCTTTGCCGTACTGATCATAAAGTAGCTGGATGGCAGCTGTACCTTTCCCGCTCTGTTATCGCCCGTGGCCCTTGACCTATTTTCCCAGACATTAGCAAGCAAATTAGAACACTATCTTTGTCCCCAACCTTGAAACTTGAACTAAATCGAGACCTTCAATCCGAATCTTGACCTCGAACTCGAAATCAGTCTTATTCTAAATGTTTTCCTTACCTCAGAGTACTCGGTAGGCAAAAGAGATATATACAAAGGCATTGATCCTCATAAATGAGGGGGAATATCCAAATCAAGCTCCTATCTATTTTATATATAAGAATGACGCCAGCAGTACCCTCTAAGCGATGATTTGAATCTCTTGTATAACGGTGCTGAGATTGAAAGGGAAAGAGGGAGGCGGTCAAAAATATGCTCAAAAGAGAAGACAAAAATTTACTTTTACTCACCTCACCTCACCTCACTTCATCCCGGATTGAGTGTTCCCTCACCATCCCGCCATAACCTCCAAAAGCCATTGACAAACCTCGTTCCTTCGCGTAAATTTTAAGGGTAAAATTACCCAAGGATAATCTCCTTCCACTCCGAAAGTGCAAAAGCCGCCTTAAATACTTTCCCCAACGCCACCCTCTCCCACTTGACGCCCTTACGCTCCACCAGGAGCACAAAATATAGGTCCCACTCCGACTGCTCCCTCTCCTTGGGCGTGTAATAGGTCCACACGTCGCACTCCTCCCGCGTGAAGGCCTTGGCATCGGAGATGGCGATAAATTCGTGGCGCGAGGAATTAGAGGCCTGGGCCCACTGCTCGTCGAGCACGAGCGAACCGCACCAGTCACCAACTTGGTCGGCTATGTCGTAGCGGCGGAGTCTGCTGTCACTGCGGCCGGGAGGAGATGGGTCGTCGTCATCATCCGAGGGAGCGATGTGAAGCGTGGTGTGCCAGGTCCAGAATTGGAGGATCGGCTGATCGGGGAACTCCTTATCAGGTTCGGAACAGTACTTGGTCATGACGACACGGTATGGGCTTTCTGGGAGGGTTTGTCGGAAGTCGTCCTGGTGGTCGGCGATCTCAATGGGGATATCGCGTCCGTAAGTATCACGACGTCTGTGTCTATTGGCTCCCAAGCCTTTGGATGTTGAATCAAGCTCCAACGGTAAGCCATGCTGATCGACGACTCGAGAAGCGTAGGTTTGGGGCATATGGTCCTCATGGAGCCAATATTCATGCCTTGGAGGTACCTGAGCGGACGCAGACCGTATAGACATCGTCTGTGGCATTGAATACTCAGCAGGCTCCATGTCTCCAGCAGAGGAGCTATAGGATCTAGTGGTCTGTTCTCTATCCTGTAACTCTCGAGCCTCCTCTTTGTCTGTCGTTTCTTCAGAAAGTTCTACTACGTCGTCACTGGATTTACCTCCGTAGCCCATCCATCGTTTTTCTAAGGTCACGTCCTCAGAAAGTTTGTCTCCATCCCATAGTGGCCTGAGGTTGCCATGGCCGTCTCGAATGTACCAATGTATCCAGGTGTGCTTTATGAGCCATTCATTAAGATCCATCAGACAACCTTCAACCATACCGGACCTGTACTCCATTTTTCCCTCACACCAGCCGCACCAGGACCAGCTTGGGAATTCCATACCGTTGAATTCGGTTTTTCCTTTCTCGTCATTCTTTCCCGGCCTTCGACGTTTAAGTACCTTTTCTGGCTCCCAGAGCAGAGCTAGATCAAAGTGGGAACTCGGTAGACCAAAAATGAAAGGTGCTCCCAACTTTTTCCGCATGAGGTTGGACACTCCATTGAAGGCCGCCAAGATATCTCTCGGCTTGGTTAGGTTTCGAGAGGTGTAAAGTGACACAAAGTTTACATACACCCAGGGCGCACGACGAGCCAGATCACTCAACATCCGGAGTGGTGCTTGAACAAGATCTAGCGACCACCCGGCACCCTGTTTGTCCGCAAAGATGTCCTCTGACATGCCTGTCGAGAGGCACTGAAAATACACACGTCCCTCAGTATAGATGAGGCTGCGTGGGGAAAGGAGACGTTCCTGAAACGTCCACGCGCGTGTGTCCCATGTGGAGGCTTTGATGCCTAGCTCGGGAGGGCGTGATACCATCAGACGTACCCCTGTGACGCATTCTTTCATGTATTGATGATGATCATGCTCCCTGGTATGCATTGCTTTAAGACCAGCGGATGAGTCCATACCATCAGCAGCACAGATTGTCAATTTGGCGTGCCCATATATCAGGTCCATGACCCGTGAATTAAGGTTCCAAGAACGGGTACTGTCCTGGATAATACAAAGGGAATCAATCCAAAGGTATTGGATGCCCAAACCACGCACAACTTCTATAGCGTCTCGGAATGCATGAGGTGTGGGCAGAGCCGCAAGAATTCTTTCCAAGCCACCGTGACTGCGATGGAGCATGATATTGTCGAGGGTCGTCATACACGATCTTTGCTCTCCCCATACGTGGCTCAAAGCTACGTATGGGTCGTGTGTTATCAAAGACATGGCGTCTTCGGGGTTTTCGCGGCTTCCAAGTCGTCTCTCATAATCCTTGGAGACCTTTGGGATTAAAAGTTGGGGTCTTTTCTCGACCTCTTCTCTGGAGAGTTCGCCCAATACTTGATATGGTAGCGAAGTCAGGCGCATATTATACACATCGATGACGCCAAAGTAAGACTGCGAGATCATGTGGCCAAATTCGCTGTGACGTCGAACGACACGAACATCAGTGCATGGACCACGATGAGACTTGCAGCAAAGATCCAGCCAGCTCTTGATCAGGGCTCGACTGCCACCCTCTGTGTCGATATTTCTTCCAAGAAAAAGAGCCTCGTCTCTCCAGACACATAGGGCATCAGAATTGGGTCGGATGTACCTCTCCGGCGCGACAAAGACCAGGTATGAATCTTTAAGTTTCGAGTCTTTCCAAGACAGGTGCAAGCGGCGAGTACGGCCCTTCACATGGCCTGTGTCACCGCGAACGGCTTCGCGACCGTCGATCTCCCAATTCACATAACAGGAAGCCTCTGGATAGCATAAGTATTCTTGAGCAGCTCTATCGGGACTTGTGATTGAACTGATGATGAGAGAGCACAAGGGGCAAGTCGAACTTTCGTCTGAAATTCTTTTGAGTGTGCCCAAAATGTTCTTGCTGGATTTGGACCTTAACGGAAAATCAGATATCCGGGTAGGATGAGGCTGGGGTAGGAAAGGGTTCATGACATTTTTTGAGGCAACCGCCGAGTCATCATTGATAATGAACTTATCAGCGCTGAGATTGAGACCCCTACAAGTACTGCATAGGACCTGAGTCTTGTCGAGAGATATGGCCTTTTCACGCTGTTTCATTGCGTCAGGGCCGCCGAGCCCGTACTGTGATGAGTGATTATCCAGGTATTCGTCGTCAGACATATCTGAGAGATATAAAGAGGTATTCAATGGGAAGATGGGTATACGTGACTCAGCAACTAGAAGGTAGGTGGTAGGAAGAAGAAAGACTGAATCCTGAAAAACTCCATGGGGGCCCCCAGAGACAATATATAGAGGGATTTCTGCCCCACTTGCCAAGCCGAATTTCTACGGAGTACATAGGTACCTACCTATGCTACTCACATACGTCACGCAGCAGGTGTCGATAGAAGTCTAGCCTAGGTTTACCCGGCTACTGCGCGCTTCAGCGCTAAGAAGACTCCCATATCAACCTGGAGTGGAAACTAAGCTACATGTATGTACAGGAAGAGGGTGGGCGGGCGAAAAAACATGCAATGACTCTGAAAGAAATGAATCGACTGAAGAGCAATTGCGGTGCAAGAATCAGTGTATATGCACTCCTCATGGTACACTCTCTCCCGCCATAGCCATAGGCTATGGCCATGCCTGCGCATCAAATCCATGCCATGGAACCAGGGTGTCTCGAACCCATGACTGAAATCAATAAAATGAACAATGCGATTATGCGATGTACGAGATCACTAACCCACAGTCCTACCGTGGCGAGCAGGCTCGAGCAGGGCTGTAGAATCTGGCGTATCGTAGCTCTTCGGCTTTGTTAGTACTCAGCTGCTGGACCAATTGGGACGAACTCAGCAGCGCAGGAATGGTGTGAATCTGACGCTACGGGTGGAGAATGAGTAGTGTGGATAGGCGGTCTTGATGGGCTATCGAGTCAAGGTGTCGGCGGAAAGAATTTAATGCGCCCTTGACTGGAGGGCCGCTGATCCGCGGCCATCCAAGATATTTAGCTTTGAAACTGTTTGACAAAAGCGAGGTTGAGCTTGAGGTGCTACTGTTCGGGTACTAAGGTACTCAAACATAATCAGGCCCGCCATTTTTGCTATCACGTTCCTTTAGGTCTCGGTCTCTAGGAGCACCGCTTTGCGCTTCAACATTGCCGCGCCCTTCACAAGCTTGTCCGCCTCCTTATAGTGGCCCTGACGGGCCAACGCAAAAGCCAGATTTTGCATGCTCGAGATTGTACTTGGATGACCCTTGCCTAGCATCCTTTCCCTTGCTATTAGTACATGTCTATAGATTTTTTCGGCCTCTTTATATTTCCTTTGGACGTCCAGTACCGAGGCCAGACTCTTCATGCTCTGCAGCGTATTTGAATGCTCCTTGCCCAGCATCCTTTCTATATACGCCAGTTCTTGTCGCTGTATGTCCTCGGCTTGTTCATATATACCTTGCCTGCTCGATTTCGAGACCAGTCTGTTCTTGCTCGTCGGCGTAATAGTATTTTCCTTGTCCACTACCCTTTCCGAGATCTGACTGTCGGAAGCGATGGTATTTCCTAAATGTGTACTCTCCCGACGGACGTCCGGATGCGAAACTTGCAAGGCGCTCGGCTGACGGAGCTCTTTATCCATTCTCCCTGGCCGATAACACTTCACCTTGAGGCGATTTATGTAGTCTGATATGGCTTTGAAAGGCCTATCGAAATTCTCGAATTCTTTCCAATATTGAAGCGCAGGAGTGAAGGCGGGTCTCTTTGGTAGCTCAACGGCTGGTACTCCAGCGGCGCGTTGGATGTCTTTGGTGATCTCAGTAGCGGGAATGAGATACCCTTCTTGCATTGCAGTACTCGCAGCAACGATCATGCCATAGAGATCGCCAGTCGTAGCGTCTACTACTAAAGCCCCGGAGTCACCCATACCTGAAAAGGCGTCAGTAACATGCAGGATTGAGAATGATCGAAAGAAAACATTCCCCCACATGCCCCAGAAGGGATGAAAGAACGAATTTTTTGTAAGCGTCATAGGAGGAAGATAATGCCAACATGAGAGTCCAGCAGCCAGTTTGCTTTTCAGAACATACCCAGGGGGTGGTCAGACTGCACAGACCACACATTGCGGTAGGTGCTGCTGCCTTTCAGCTTGATCGAGCTTGCCGTCCCTACACCAACCCCATGAATTATACCTTTCCTTGTAACTATTAAGACAGGGCCACGAGGTCCGTCTTCTCGGATCTTCTCAAATTGTAGCCAGGTATCATCCTGGCGTACTCCATTCCCGCAGAAGCACCAAGGGTTGGGGACATTCAAGAGAGCCCAGTCCATGCCGTCATATGAATTATTGTTGGTGTCCCGAAAGGGGCTTTCGGACGATATTTTGAACAGAGGAAGCTCGCCCATCGAGATCGCTTTGGAGTGATCAAAAGCAGGCACACCCCAAAGTCTGCCGCTGTCGAAAATTGTTGACCGAGATACGCCAGCCTCAGCGGTATCCTCCTCATCTAATTGACCTCCTTCCGAGCTGTCATCCTCTACGCTACAATTCTCCGAGCTCGAATTGGCCCAATTCATATCGTAAAGAACCGGATTCGAATCGAACACTGCTTTTCGTGTCTGGACCGGGATCTTCTCGGTGAAAACATGAGCTACAGTGAGTGCGTAATGCTCTTCACCAACGGCGAGGATCCCACCAAGGGTCGCATATCGGGGTGGGACCCCCACGGCGACCTCTGCACCACACAGGCTTAAAGGAAAATTGAGAGAGTCACGATTGACATGTTGGGTTATCTGCGCTGAGGACGCAGCTGTTAACAGTTGCAAATCGCAATTGGGACAGCCCTTCAATTCGAAGCCTTGCGTTTTGAGGATCTCGTGCTTATCGATAACTCGCATAGTCCTCTTCAAGATCCGAGGCTCGCTGTGTGCTATTACGACGGTAGGTTTAGCACTTTGCTGGTTTCTGCCCAACATCCAACAATGACACGTGGTTGCCCCCCGGAGCTTGTAATTTTTGTAAATTTCCCCCTCATTCTCACGTATCAACTCTTGAACACGGGTACGAAGATCGTTTTGCCATATGTGTAATGCATCCCCTGCCAGAAGCCATCTTTTGTAAATGCCAAACATGCTAATCTCCGTATCGAAGGAATCTGGGTATGTTGGAGCCAGGGCCCTGACGCGACTTATCACAGTTTGCATAGTCGAGAATCTACTTACGAGAGCAGGTAGGACGTCAACGCGGGACATGATGACTGGGACGTGCGGTCCTCTGTGGATGTTATCCGAGGCTATCGCTACTCAAAAACGCGACAGATGAAGTCGACGGAAGACCTTTATCGTCGCCGCATTTCCAGCGGATCTAAGCCGCATTTTTTTTGATGGGACGAGGCTGCTAAAAAAGAACTCTCGAGCACTGATCGTACCGAGTACAGACCTCTCTAAGCTAAGCGAGCCGGCTATGCACGATTGGTAAACTGCAATTGGCCGCTTATAGGCGTGGCTGAGTACCTCTGGGCTGCATCTCGAAGCCCCACGAAGAACTTCCGCGCGCCCAGACTCGAAGCGGGGAGGAATAGGTAACAAGAAAACAAAAGAAAGAAACACACCAAAACCATTGTGAGGTCATCAACCTTACACTACCCTACTATGAATCATGCTTCCGACCTCGATCAGCCTCCCATACCTTTCAATTCGAAACCCATTAATCGGAACTTGCGGTCTCAAAGTATTTATGACTTTTTGAACAGGGCCATAAGACGTAGGGGAATATACGTTTATTTCATTTCATCGCTCGACCTCTTGTCCGCACCTACTGCAATCGCCTGTGTTACTCGTAGGCTTTGATCAGCTCCTCTGTTTGAATTCCACCACGGGCTCATTGCGCAATGCAACTATGCCACCAAAAAGATGACATTCGTTCTTCTGTTTCCTCCGTTTTGCTAAAATCGACCTGCCTTCTTCTGGCCGAGATTTTTAGGAGAGCCGCAAGTCAAACAAAAAGATCATACTTGCAAGAATAATTGACATCTCTGTGTACGCCATTGCTTTGCCTACGCAGCCCGAGGTCTAATGCCAAAAGGACAAAAGGCAGATTGTGAAGACGAAACACTTTCTGCCGCGGTAGCAGCTGACGGACCTATACGCCAGCCGGCAGGCTTGAAGGTGAACGCGGTAGGATAATAATGCTCTTGGTGATGAAGAGCATAGACCGGGGTCCCCATATAAAAATACGTTCCATCCACATGGAGACCGCGAGGTAGCGCTTGAGGCATGATAGCGCCAAGAGGTGGGGAGAGTCGCATCAATTCGTCAATACAAGGGCGGAGGTAGCAATAGGATTGCAAAGGCGCTCCATTGCATAGAGCTTCAAGATCGTCAAGGGCTGCGCGGACTTCAGCTTGGAGAAGGATAAGCGTATCAGCGTTGTGAAGGCAGTACAACCATATACCCGTGATCTGAGCGAAGTAGTTTCACGTGGGCCATGCAATATCGCGTGATGATATCGCAAGTATTGCCGGTTTGATTGGGATCAGCGAGAGCCAATTCTGCAAATCTTTGGGCCGAGAATGGACCTTCCAAAAGCAGATCAAGTTCGTCAATGTTTAAGGTAAGATTCGTAATCCTTCTGGTGATCTACAATACCGATCATGTATAAGTAAGGTAAGGTAGTTCCGATAGCAGGAACAGTAACTTTTCCCGAGACTAGTATTTTGGAATTTTAGAATTTTGGTGTGGGCTTTTCCGTCTCTTCGGAACTACCTACCTCATACCGAGGTCGGCACGGAAAGCCCAAGATCTTCGATGCAGTTCATGTTCGCGGATCATGGCTTACATTCGGTTTATCGCGGATGACAACACGATTGCGCACTCTTCCACCGTTGCTTCAATTAGTGTTATCGTGCAGGCGTACTGGAATATCTTCCACCCTGGGAGTCATCACTCTGAAATATCAGTGTGCTTCTATTGATGTCATGAAGTTGTTCAATCATAAAGTAGAACTTATTGAACGTACAACATGGACATCAATCCCATCTATACAGATGCTCTTCCATACATAGATGTCACGCCTCCATATTTTGCTCTCCGGAACCTTTCCCTCGTACCGTCCTCATCCACTGTTGAATACCCAGCTGTCACTGGCAGCTTCAGTCGTGAACAGGCTCTACCACCTCAGAATGCCAACTCCTTTTGTGGCTCCGAGCTCGGGCGACACGGAGCTATCCTTGGAAGCGTCGCAGCCGCCTACTCTAACCCTGTCAAGGCAAAGCACTACTACTTGGCTTTAGATGCTACGGCAGACTTTGTATACTTTCCAGCGTCTCTGGAAATGCGTGCCGAAGCACGGATCATATCTGCGACATGGAAAAAATGGCGTGTCGGTTGCGAAATCGAGGTGTTCACCCCGGAGGGCAAATTCGCTGGAAACATGAAGATCTTCTACGCCATTGTGGCCGAACACAAGCTAATGGCCCTGACCAAAGCCGTGAACCCGAAGCGTGTGCTCGGGACAGCATGGCAGCCGGGCGAGCCGTCGCCGTATAGCGATCCGATATCACTACGCATGGTCAAGACTCACTCGTCCGTGCTCGCGACGGCAATCATCTCTCTACACGATAGGCGTAGTATGGCGGGCCACTTCTCACCTATAGCTGCGGCGCCCATTGCTATATTGGGCTCGAACGCGATCGTGCTCTGCAGGAAATTGCTACAAGACGGGGGAGCGAAGAAATGGTTGGACAAATCGTCGCGACTCAGATGCCAGCGACTAGCCGTTGCCGGGGAAGTCCTTGAGTTGAGAGCGACAAAGCTTGAAGGAGAAAAGTTCAGTCATCGGATAGAATTCTTCGATGAGGAGGGAGGTATGGTGGGGACAATCGAATACACCTTCGTGGAAGTGGACGTCGAAAAGGAGATGCCAAAGCTTTGATAGGGGAATTCCAAGAACACAATTTGTACATCTTTCTCAGCGTGTATCTAGTAAGGACAAGCCATGCTCTCCATGGCTGAATCTGTTATCTACACATGCTTCTTTTTGAACCATTTCTCCCTTACTATCTCTGGTACCGCTATTGAAAAGTGTGACCCACGGGCGATGTTGCCTCAGGAGACGCTTCCAACATATCCACCTCCAACAGCTCCATCATAGGTCGTGTCGGCACCGAACTCCTCCCATTCGTCGCACACTTTCAGCATCATCTGGCATTTGTTTCTTATAGCCTGGATTGCGTCCGCGCCTATCACCAAACGTGTCGGCATCGCTCTGCCCTCAGCGGCGCCCTGCCCTTTTACGCCATCGACAAGGCGTTCCGCCGCTTTATTCGGGTCTCCAGGTTGGGCGTAATCGGCTTGCTTGAGCCCGGCTCTGACCGCGGCCTGGATACCTGCGTATTCATCGATTGTTGTTGGTGGAAAAGGCGCGTTGGTTTCGGAAAATATCTTTGTGCGGAATTCACCAAATATGGCTAGCATACACTTGATGTTGAAGAAGCTAACGTCTTTACTGACACAATCAATAAAACCTATGTGTATAGAATACTAAGTCAGCTTACTTTGCTCGAAGATGGTATGCTTCAAAGAGAGAAGTACGTACTTTCAAGGGCCCCTTTGGAAGATATATAAGGAACCGCTGTATATTCACCGATGTATGCTCCGATGCTTCCAACGTACACAAGATTTCCGGACTGCTTAGATCGTAAATGTGGTAAGAGAGACCTCGTCAAGTTGATGGCGCCGAAAAAATTGGTATGGAATGCCGATACACAGCGTTCATGACTAGAAAAAGCAGTCAAAGACGGCTGCATAGCTCACTGGAATTGAAGCCATGCGATAGCTTTAATTTTTCTGGTAGCCAAAAGAAGACTCACCTCAGCTCCTCAAGAACGCCAACTTCCATATACGCGGCATTATTGACCAGCACGTCGATCCCACCATATATCTTTAACGCTCTTTCAATGATGTCATCAAGTTCTGCCTGTGGTGCTTGAACATCCAAGTCGAGAATTGCAGCCCCAGCTTCCTGTAGTGCCTTAAGACGTTGAGTTCCATTTCTTGCTGTTGCTATCGCATTATCACCACGTCGTAGAACGGCGTGAGCGATGGCTTCCCCTAGACCCGAGGAACATCCTGTAATTAGCCAGGTTTGTTTGGCAGTTGTCATGGTGAAATCACGGAGAAATCTTCCGATTTGTGAACAGACAAAAGAGGAAACGGGAACATTTGCTCTTTATTCAAGGCGCCATCTTTGTCGACTGTATACAAAAGAATGCATTTCTTCTGCTATCCACATTCATTAACCCTGGGTCTTGAATGACGCCCGTGTTGAAGGGGAAATTTCACTACGTAATCATGCAGCGACAGAGTTATTTATAGAGAGATCAGCATTACAGCGGATCGCACTTGGTAACGCTGCGCAATGATGGTATGGCTTTTGAAAGGTATGAATCCCAATTCCCAATAATGTTGATCATGCCTTAGATTATTGTTAGTGTACATGAAGGATTCGCAAATAGTATTTCGGGGCTATTATTGCAGATGAGCGAAAAGGGGGGGCCAATAATACGACATCACGCAGCTCGGTGTAAAATTTTGCCGCACAAACCTTCCCTTTTAATACAAAGACGACGGGGTGGAGATTCCACAATTGACCAGGTTTCATGTTTTGCATGGGACCCTTTGAATACTACTGTAACCCCTTTGGATCAGATCAGCTTCATTTGAAGTAAAGTAGCCATACACATAAAAGGGAGCCGCAAGGTCGGAAGGCGCGGCCCTTTTACTGCATGGATCTGACTTTGATACCTGTTTGCTGATACGCGGAAATCGATGCACCCAGTCAGGAGGGTAATAAGCATCACAACGAGACCACGTGGCACAGGCTTTCCTCTGGATGCATTTGAGCAACGCATTCCCACGCTTTAGACAAAATCTCTGCTCTTTCACTTAGAGTCGCTCTTGATTCGAAATTATCCTTCTTTCATGCTTTGCTCTATTGACCGCTAATCTTTTTGACCATGTCATCTGATACGTCTGTTGTCGATATATACACTACCCCCGCAGGAGTACCGCCTCCAGGCGTGACTCCAAATCTAGTGAACCCCTTTTATTTGCGCACAGATCATACGACTACGTTCACTTTATGCCTTGCCGTATCAACTATCGCAGTCGCTCTAAGAATCTTCACAAAATTGTATTTGATGAAGCAATTCCGGGCTGAGGATTGTACTCTATACTGTTCTCGCTATCCTTGTTCATCGAAGACTAATTAATCCTAGATGCATTGATAGTAACACAAGTAAAAACCCTACGCAACCACTTTTTCGGCTTAGGGAACTGAGCATCCTAGCTGGGATTCATTCCATGGGTAGCCATGAACCTCGTTACACCTGGCGCGGGCCGCCATCTTTGGGACATATCTATCTACACGAGCATCGGATTTGCAAAAGTTTGTCATACTTCCGAACGCCTAAATGTATCGCTAATCTCAGGATACCTTAATAGTATGTAAATTATATTATCATTGTGTACGGTCCACTAGTATTCTTCGCCAAACTCTCTGTGCTATTGCAGCTACAACACATCTTTGTTACCAGTCGTCGACAGCCCGTCTTTTTCGTCATTCAAGCTTTGATCTGGGCTAATCTGGCCTTCTATTTGGCGTACTTGTGGGTCGACATCTTCCAGTGTGTACCGCGCCATAAGATCTGGGAACCGAGCGTGCCCGGCACGTGTATTTCAATGAACGTCCTCCTCATTTCACCCGCGGGTATCAACATCGTCTCGGACTGCCTGATTTTGGTGCTCCCGATCATTCTGGTCTTTCGATTGCAGATGACGCTGAAGAATAAAATTACCATCGGTGCAATTTTTGGCTCAGGCTTGTTGTGAGCTTGCCTACACAGATCTTCCCGGGAAGCTCGTTATCTTGGCTAACACCATGCAGTGCCGTGGTCTCGAGTATCATGCGTCTCGTGTACTCTATCAAATTAACGCAAACCAACGATGTCTCCTGGGCTATATACCCAGTCGCTATGTGGGCGTAAGTCTTCTGCCCCGTCTCCCCTGCCTAACTGTTTGTACTAAATTCGCTCCCCAACGAAACTCTGATATCAATCTCTCCCTAGCGCCGCTGAGCTCACCACTGTAATACTTGCGGCGACCTTTCCCACGATGCCACGCTTGTGGGTTTTCCTACGTACGGGGGACCGCAACGCTCAGCAATACAAGCGCAGTGAGGGGCGCTCAGTACCATACTCGTCACGCAAATCACGGCAGCCAGTCCATGGCGAACCTTCGTCTTCGTCCATAGACAATGCTCCTTTGAAGAGAGGCTATACTGAGCTGCTGTCCGAAAAAGATAAGAGTCGCAACGACGAGGTGGAAATGGGAATATTGAGGACGGAGACTTATGAGGTCATAAGCCAATCGAGAGGCTTGCCAGAGGTAACCTAAAGAACGATTTTGTGGCAGCGCGTTGGAATTTGTTACCATACTCAACAGGAATTGAGGCGCAGATTGAATGGGAGGCTGTGTAAGATCAAGTGATGCTTAAAGGGGAGAACTTCATTGCCATTCCTACAGGTGTTGCGTCGTTGTATGCGTGGCATCTGAGCTCTACCCGTTAAAGTGTGGCGCAAGCAGACTTCACCGTCGAAACTTCCGAGAACTTTTGAAATGCCACGAGAAGGAATGTGATCCCATTCTCAAACGAGAACTTTGACCCACTTGATCAAGACTCTTGCTCCGCATTGCGCTGCCTGCGGTTGGCTCGATACCTTAGACCGAGATGATTGGATGTCGGAAGCAGGGCAGCGGCCCGCGGGGGCGGGATGATGGGAGCTCGAAGAAAGTTTGTTGGTGCCAAGGGGGCATGCCAAGGGCCTGACTACGGCGGTCGACGACCCTAAGATAACCCCTTGAATTAGCCCCTAAAGTAGCCACCTAAGTAAGTAAGTAACCCTTGGAAGAAAAACAGGAAAAAAGCTAGCTTTCATGTTCGTGTTTAAGCTTTGGTGTTCAAGCTGTTTAAGTCCATCCTAAGAGAGCGAGCGAGCGAGAGAGAGAATAGCTGAGACTACTCAATTCTTTTGTTGTAAGCATCTTTGGGGGTTATCTAAGGTGTAAGGGGGTCCCATTTTAGGGGTTACTTTGGGAATAATTTTAGGGGAAATCTTTAGGGGTGAGGTTCACAGAAAAACGAGGTGATTGGAAATTATATCCTTATAATATAAGCTCGTTACGGCCATGAGTATAATACATGTAAGAAGTCTATACGTAAATAAAAAGTTCAAGAAGTGTCCTACCAAGGCTCATCGTCAGCCATAAAGTTTGCTAGTGGGGCACGCCAAGGAAAACGTCAAGCCAGTCATTCTGACAGCTGGTAGCTACGTATCTTTGCGGGCACGTAATTTCCAAGCAATGCCACCAATCCCCATTACCATCGTAACAGGCTTTCTAGGTACGCGCTTCCATGGTCGATGAGGCATAGTAAGCTCTGATTCGCTGAACGCCAGCTCAGGCTCTGGGAAGACGACCCTCATCCTCAACCTCATTCGGCAGCTACCCAAGACCTATAAAGTCGCCCTCCTCAAGAACGAATTCGGCGATGTTGCTGTTGACTCTCAATTGGCGTCCTCGTCGGCAATCGGAGGGGTGCAAGAGCTCCTCAATGGTTGCATCTGCTGCAACCTAGTTGGTCAGCTCGGTGACGCGCTGGACACACTACGCAAAGATGTCGATCCCGATCGGATTATTATCGAGACCAGCGGATCCGCATTTCCAGCGACCCTTGCCATGGAGGTGAATAGACTGGGAAGAGAGGCAAGATACTACACTCTTGATGGGGTAGTCGTCGTCATCGACGTTGAAAATTGGAAGGGGTATGAAGATACGTCATACACGGCCAAGATACAGGCTCGCTATACCGATTTGATAGTGTTCAATAAATGGGAACTGGTTCCAGAACGACGGTATGAAGATTGCTTGGACAGAGTGGGGGATCTCGAGCTGCAAGTCGCCACGGTCAAATCCGACAAGGGCCGAGTCGACCAATCTGTTCTACTTGGACTCGACAGTGCCTTTGCAAAGGAGCTGGATCCTTTATCCGATAGACATGATGACCACGGTAGTCACGATGAACACTCAACAGACCACCAAAGCGAGGTCGAAGTCCTCTCCGTCACCCTATCATCTGAAGACACCATGACCCACGGCGTCAATCTTGAATCTCTGGAGACCTTTCTACTCTCGGCGCCTAAAGACGAGATCTATCGCATCAAAGCCATAGTAAAAGCCTCACGCCCACCAGCCTCTTCTGGAGGAGACGTGAACCCAGCGGTCGTACATCAGGGGCAAACAAGTGCGAAGTACATCTTGAATTGGGCATTTGGACGCTGGACGTTCACTCCCATGAGCTCAGCGCTACCGACGATCACATCGCCTCCGTCTAGGACTTCGAGCAATGGCTCCATTGTTGAGATTCTCGAAGGTCTGGAGATTGACCCTCTTGTGCGGATGACTGTGATTCTGGCCCGCGGTGAAGCCGACAAGTGGAAGAAACGTATTGAGACGCAGGGACATCTTGAAACTGACAATGAGGATGGGAAAGCAAAATTGCAAGTCACGAAGATCGCTTTATGAACTTTGAAGCAACCGGTCCCTGCCACTATTTCTGCCACCACTCATGTCAAGCACTTGGAAGCGACATTGCAGTGCTGAGGCCCAATTTAACACTGAAAAAATCCAACACTAAAAAACTCCAAAACAGTAAGTCAAACTCTACCGACTTGGCTCTCCGGTCTCCAAGCCGTACATTCAGGCTCCCTTTCACTTATGGACAATGATGAAGCACGGCTTTGACAGGCGGTGCCTGCTCATCTCAGCAACCTCATCTCCGATATTCTCTTCTAACGACTGACGCCTATGATCCACATCATGCGCGCCTGGCTGCAGCTGCATGATATGATTTATCCTTCCAATAGCGAGTAAGCAAGATACCACAAGTCGCTACCATTTCCTCGTGCGAGCAATGTCTCACAACCAATGTACACTAAGAAGAAATGAAACCATCCTCTCAAGCAGCTATTCCAACCAATTGAACTCAACTATCATAAGCCGCTCAAATCCAATCCAATCTAATCTACGTCCTTGGACACACATAAAGCATAGAAACAGCTGCTTATTGGTCCTCCGTCAACGTCTCATACCCCATTTTCCTTCTTCTCTATGCCCGCAGTGCCATATTAAGAAATAGCCTCTCGCATCTTATTTACACGTTTCCTCTTACCCAGAGCGCATTCATTCTACGATTCCTGCCCCTGATAGAAGGACAAGCTAATGTTTGTGTGTGGTGAGAAGATGGAGACTCGGCGCTTTAGTACTGATGTTGGTATCGGTCATGCCGAAAATACGTTGTCTAACGTCATGCGGTTTTGGAAACTTGCAAGAATCGACCTTTTTTTCGTATACTGCCATTCAAAGATGTAGGAGGCGCGGCGTTGGAGGGAATTTTTTGGTGGGGGCCGAGGGTTTTTCGGACTGTGAAGGGAAAAGAGAGAGAGATGGGGAGTGGGAAAGGGGCGCGATAACATAGGCAAGAATTTGGGAACATAAGGTAGGTAGCTACCTTGGGAAGTGGCAAGAGAAAGGAGCGAAAGGCAAAGTTTGAATCCGTCTACGTAGTACCCTCGCTCGGTATATACCTCCGCGAATGACGAGGCAAAGTACCTAAGTGAGGCAGGACATAGGTACATATCGGTATCTAATCCACCACCTTTTTTTCTCTCCAAACCTCCCTCCCCTCCCTTCTCCCATTAATCCTCGTCCTACATACCTTAGAATACCTACCCATCTCCAAAGTACTCCCAAACCTAACAACCCTTATTTCCCAACATGCTTTTTCTTTTCTATTTCTCCCCAACACCCTCGCGAGGGGGGAGAAAACTAAAAGAACAAGTCACAATCTGCAATATCTTCTCTTCTTCAACTGGAAACCTCTTACCTCTTGGGGGGGGCTTATCAGTGGGTTCTCGGGGCAACCTCAGGGGCGCCTTAGGCTGTGACTTTGGGTCCAAGTTCGGGCATTACCTACCTTGCTTACTTGAGGACTAAATCGGGGGGTTACTTCAGGGGTTACCTTGGCCATTGGATCCAGGGGCTGTTTGGGAAAATGGATTCGCAAGAACGTGGTGTTTAATGTCATGTCCTATCGTTTGCCATATCGTGGTGTCTGAAATGAGTGAATACTTCTCAGCGTCACCATGTTTTCATTATAACAATGACCATGTGTAAGTAATTTTTTTTCGGGGTTTCCTCCTCGACTTTCCATAGCATAAAAGATTTCATGGGGTTTCACATCCGCCGACCGTCCTCCCACCCACTATGCAGAAATAGTCCCATCATAGTCCTTCCCGCTCGCAGGATCCGGAAGGCTGTAATTCTCAAAGCACGCATAATCGTAATTGGACAACTCATACGACCCCGCCTGGCTTTCCAAAAAGTCGTCCAACGCGCACAGCCCGTCCGATCGGCCCTCGCACTTGGCGCCACGGATCGAAGACAACGGGAGGATCCCATCATTGAGCCGCATGCGGATGAATTTGTACGGCGCATTCTCGGGATCGTAGCCGTACTGCGTCGGGTAGTACTGGACCCTTTCATCTGCGACGGGGGCGGGATCGCTGGATGCACAGCCAATGACCTCGGTGACTAGGCGCGCGCCAAAGGGCGTGATCTGCGAGAGGATGAAGGGGCGATTGGGGTTGGGAGGGACGTCAGTTAGGCTAGGGGCATCGTGGAAGTAGTCAAGGGACATGGCGGTTAAGACGGAGATGATGACGACGTCGTGGCTGAAGTCGGCGTAGAAGGCTTGGTCGAGGGGGAATGTGGCGGGGTCGGAGTCGTAGGTCGAGTTTACCGAGGAGTTGGACGAGGAGATGTACTCGTGCTTGAGACGGGCCATGAGCTCTTGTACGTAGCCCATGCCTTGGGCTCGGCCCGTTGGTTGGCCGAAGCCTGAGTCGAAATAGTAGTCCATCTCCGTGATGGCTTCGAAACCCTGCCATTCTTCTTCGGTGAAGAGGAAGCAGAAATCGGACCGGCCGAGGTAACCTGACTCGTATGCGCAAATGCTTTGCATGGCGAATGTGTCGTTGGTGTCGAATACGAACCCGGAAGGAGCGTACTGCTGCATCCTGGACGTGGCGTTTTGGAGATATTTCGGAATGTATAAGGCTTGGTCCATTTCTCCAATATAGCCAGGATTAACACGGCCGGAGTTATTACAGCTGTCATAGGCTGCTAGGGTGTTGTTCACCGGGCCGCCTTCAGGAATGACTACGTATTCGAAAGGAGTAGAAGCATTGGTGAGATTGGGGTTTGGCAGTGTCTCGTAGCTGGCTCCGAAAAACCCCAGCGACCAATTTATTCCACTGTCGTAGATACGAGACTGAGAAGTGGTCCGTAAGACAGGCTTTGGCCTGGCGGTGCCATTGGGGAAGTTGGCGTCGTATGCCACCTGACCGACGGAGGCGTTGTACAGTGTTCTGCCGTACTTGTTCCAGAAGGAGACTCCAGCTTGGAACTCAGTGGTTGCTCCAATACCCGTAAGGTATTCCTTTGACATCACGTAATGATAGGTGTTCAAGAACTCCAGAGGGCCGGTGAACGTCCCGGCGTTAGCGGAGGCGGAATCTAGCACCTTTTTTGCAAAACGTTGATCATTGCCACTATCACTGCCCGAGGGGAAACGGTTCGCGTGCCTTTGCAGTACGTGCGCTTGTTCAATCTGGCAGCCTGCTGGAATTCCTGTGTCTTGTACACCCCACAAATCAGGGGCGTTGTCGGCATACGGCGTGAGCATACCCCAGTATCGGGAGACCGCGTTCAAGTCTGTGAGCAGCTGCGACGAGTCTGCGCTCTTGACTGCTGCCAGTATGTTCTGCGGAATGCTGTAGCCCTCAGCAATGGCCAAAAGTAAGCTTGTGGTGAAAAAGTGACGCATCATGGTGTAGTCGAAGAATGGTGTCGTTGAACGATGTTTGCAAAGAGGCAAAGTTGGATATTAAAAGTACCCCACGAGAGATCTTATCTTCAAGTACAAACTTTGGTACACCACAATCATGTCCAGCGACTGACTGACGGCAAGTGGTTGCCGCTTTGATGATGACGGACGGACTGAGGTATTGCTTGGCTGGCATTTTTAGAGCTTTTGTCCCAAGCGGTAAAGAGCATGCAGAATTAAGTTCACATGTCGCATTTCAATGGAGGGGTTGATGGAGTGTAGCGTCCTGTCGTTGGGACTGTCACTGGCTCAGAGCGGTTGATATTCCGTGGCGAGGAAAGTTCTTGCATAAACCGGAGACGTCCTGAACGAAAGACCGGGCTCGGGGCTGGGACCTGTGGGATTTCCCCACTTGCCCTTTGCTACATGCATCGTGCGGGGAAGGGGGCTAGGGGAGGGATGGACCTTCCGCAAGTAATCAGAGGCCTGAATCCATACTGCCCATTTTTAAATCGCCATGCCCGGGATTTCCGTCTCGAATTGCATGCGAAGAAGTCCATCACTTTCCGCTTTCCCCACTTACTCCTCTTTTTCCATATCGAGTGCCTTGCAGCCCCTGATCACAGTGTGACTTTCTGTATAGATCTGCACCAACATGTCCAGATGTAGACTTCTTTGATGCGCTTGGTACAGTACCCCAACAGCTGGACTCTTATAATATTGGACTGCTTGGGGTCGGCAAGCATCGCAAC
The DNA here is from genome assembly GCA_013423325.1 of Usnea hakonensis. Lineage (NCBI taxonomy): Eukaryota > Fungi > Ascomycota > Lecanoromycetes > Lecanorales > Parmeliaceae > Usnea > Usnea hakonensis. The sequence goes on from BLJB01000061.1 coordinate 120,732, forward strand.
AATGTGCCATGATCCAAGCGAGCAAGTCCGAGAAATTGTCTTCAAAAACAAAAAGGAATAAACAAAAAGCCGGTCTACCAAAGTACATTGCGTCAAGTCAGTATTCAGTTCTCCGCGGCGCAACCCTCCCACTCAGCTCTGCAACGAGAGCTTTGGCGATGGAGGAATCCGTGATGAATGCCGCTCATTGGTGTGTTATATTTACAAACGAGCCATACGACTTACGTTGTCGAAAGCGCTGATTGCCAGGATATGTGGTGATGAGGTAATATGAATTTACAGGCGTGATACTTTGGCAAGCCGCCGGGGAATCACTCCGTAAAGCGGTGCTAATTGCCGCCGTATCACCAATGCTCCAGGGTCAAAAGTTAGTTGAGCTGACGAGCGACACATTTCTGTATCAACATTGTCCATTTCTATAATGTTGTGGCAGGATTTAATGGGCACGATTAGTCCTCACGTTTTAAGCAGACGTGTCAGTGCAATAGATTCAGCTACTCTCGAAGCCGCGTATGTTCGCTGGCATTTTATGACATCGTTACTACCAAGGAAATAGCTACTGTAGTACTAACCCGCCCAAGATGGCCGTTTTTCATCACTTAGACTTGCGTGAATGTAGGAAGGAACCCTAATCACTTGGCGTTTCGACAATGTTTGATTGCTACCGCGAAGGAATGCGATTGAGGAAGGTGACGGTAGCGTCGTCTGTCTCAGCAACGGTTGCCCCGGAAAACAGAGGTGACGGGTCTGTTCCTAATGCCGCAGCTACTTCTGCTCCTGCCACTCCTGCTCCCGCAGCTTCTAATCCCGGCGCAGCGGCTCCGTCGGAACCACATTTTGCATCTGGAGCGGCTCCAACATCGAATTCAGTATCCGCTACCGCTACGCCGGTACCTAACCCCAATGGTCCGGTAAAAGGAACTTCTCAGTCAACAGGAAAGGTATCGCGGCTTCCTGTCGATGCAGTCCTTGGAATCATATTTGGCGTGATTGGGATCGGGGGTGCTGTGTTTGGGTTCGTTGTATGGAGAATACGGAGGAAGAGGATAGTGTTGCTGGGAGAGGGAGTTGATCTCGGGAAGGGGAGGGAAGAGAAATGGAGAGTAAATCAAGTCAATGTCGTAATGCATTGGCTTTAGCAACTATTATACTTATAGACCCGATCTACCGATTTCCTTCTCTTCTGGGGCTAGTATCAGGTAAATGTAATCTTCTGTTTGGTCAGATCTCTAAAAACATCATCAAGAGCCTGTCTTTTCCTTTTTCTGTCTTCGTCCTCATTTACGTCCACATGCTCGGACTCTTCTTTTTCCACCTGAATGTCTTCTTTGGTCCTGGGCTTCCATGCCCTGATGAGACCATCTGAGTGCGCGGAATACATTTCCACATCGCCGGCTCTCCAGCAGAGCGAAGTGACTCTATTTTTTATGTTTCGCTGTTTAGCGCTTCCCCTAGCCTGAGCGACAGCTACACCAGGGGCCCGTAGTCGTTTGATCAAAGTGCCCTCGAAGAGCTCGAACATCAATATCTCCTTCTCGTTTGGGTACAGCATGAGTTGGGAGCCTGAGAGATGCCTGGGCGCAAGTAATGGCAACAAAGTCGAAAGATGTGTGTTCTTGATGATCGGACCGAAGTGCGACAGAGCATTGGCCCCAACTCCTATGTCCCAGACACGCACACGCTCATCATGACCAGCAGTGACAAGATTCTTCCCATCTTCTGTCCAGACGACCCCATTGCAAGCCCCAATATGTGCTTTGCCGTGGTTTCGGGCACGGGCATTTTTGCCCCTCCCATCTTCACCGCCGACTCCAACAGAATCATCCATGTCTAGGACTCCCAAGCTGCCAGCACTCCTTCGAATATCCCACAGCCTAACTGCTCCGTCTGAGCCACCACTGGCCAGCACGTATTCATCGCGCGGGCTCCATGCAACCGAGAGTACCGCGCCTTGATGACCGGCAAGCGAGTGCGCACTAGCACCCGACCGGAGATCCACTAGTCTCACAGCAGGATGCTGCGTCGCGCACGCCACCAAGAGATGATCAGCAATGGGTGACAACCCATGAGAGTAGACCACAGAGTCGAGATCGAAAGACGCAGATGGAGTGAGCGTCTCTGTGGCATAGATTTTCAAGGTGTGGTCGTAAGACGTGGAAAGAAAGGCCAGCGAATCGAATGGGTAGAAGGAAAGATGTGTGATGCCGAATTTAGGGGCAGTGGACGCTTTCTTTGCCTTATCGCTAGGTCTGTACGTGCAACTTTTTAGTGGGGTCTCAGCACTCTCGAGGTCCCATAGAAATACAGAAGATTCGGCGCCTCCTGAAAGCATGCTTGATCCCCAATTAGCCCTCATCGCCCCATGCTTCTTGGTCCTCGACACTTACTATCTTCCCTCAAACCTGTCAATAGCAAGACAGTTCACCCCAGATCTGTGTGCCCATACGTCACCAACCCCATCTTCCTCGTCCCCATTGTGTTGCGCTTTGGTCTGCGCAGTTCCATCGCTGCCATCAAATCTAACGCTGGGGGCCGCTTGCAGGGAGCCCAGGAGGCGCGATGTCTCGGCCTTTTGCAGCGCTTGAGGACTGATGGATCCTAAAGCACGACTGAAAAGATTGGACGTCATGCATCACGTTTCGTTGAGGTGTGGCATATATAGCAGGCTGGCTTTTTGCGTGAGCATCTGCGGGAAGGAGGCTCGCCGCGCTTGGCGGGAAACGCGGCTCTCAGATTCTTGGTTTCGAACTTTCTCCAAAAGTAAGTAATATTTCTAAATCTTATCTTCTATCATCGTTGCAAGATGTGAAGTTGAAGCTCGTGTAATGTACTCTTGATCGGCAGGGCGGGAGTTTGGGCCCACAAAATGTCGGATTTTTCCGCAAAAACCAACCAATTAAGACAGGCTTCGAAGAAGGCCCCAAACAAGAAGACAACCCGCCAAGCTACTCTGTACGATGCCGTAGCTGGCACGTAACCTTACTGCTGTCAGCCTGAAAGAGCAATCTCTGATGAGCCCCCCATAGGTCGCGTATCTTCGACCGGTTTCATCCCCCCGGCCCCACGCATCTCTGCATATCGCGATACTCCGTCTTCCAGCAGCGTCCCCGTCCCGCCCGAGGAAGTGCTGTTTCGCCGCAAAGCAGCTCCCATCCGATACGAGGAAGATGACTTCTACTGGGCTGATAGATACTTGACTGACAGCCAAAAGCTGCCAGAGTCCGATCTGCTAAAGGCTATACACGTATACGCATCTGAATTCTACGGGAGGGCGGTGAAAGGGAGGGGTAAGGTTGACTTTGAGAGTCTGGACGAGACGGCTCTTTTAGCAATGGGAATGTTGATGGAAGAAATGGCGGGTGAGGTTTTAGGAGAGACGGGGTATAAGGCTTTTGTCGAGGGGGAAGACGATGGGGCCGAAGGGGCTGAGGAAGGGGCTTCTGTCAAGGAGGGCACGTCCAGTGGAGGAGATCATCTGGAGACTGCAACTGTGGCGTCCGAGACTTTATCAGAGGAAGGGACGTCAGACAAGGAGGTCAGTAACACGGACAAGAGGAGGCGCAAGCGAAGAAAGACACGCCATAACGATGATGGCCGTGGGTAAACCTGGCACTCTATGGACATCGTCACCATTCTAAACTAGGGCCTCCGAGACTACGCCCATGGCCCAAATCGTTGCATGGCCTTTTTGATGCCTTGAACAATAGTACGGCAAGTCAGATCTTCTCTCAGTAGATCATTTTGCGCGTCTGGCTGTCGACGCTAAAACATATTTCTGCTCTTATAGAACTCTTCTGTATCATAATAAGGGTCTGAGTATTAGGACGCCATACCATTGGAACTCATGATCTACTAAGTACGATGAAAATTTCTTGCGCGATACCTTCAGTCTCAAATATCAGGTGTCTCACGCTACGCGTTTGCTCCGCGCACTCGAACATCAGATAGCGTTGTCCGTGAACGCGGAGAAGGAAGATTCTGACAACAATTACACAAATCTTGAATGAACGTGACAATGGGAATTGCGATGAAGATTGTTGTTCTGGTAGATCCTTTATCATTCTTTGTTGTCCGTGACAAAGCAAGTTCGGGGCCTTTCTACTCGTAAGCTATATATCTCCTACATTGCTTTGCTAGTCGTCTCATCTCATATGCGTGAATCATAATTTTATCCACGATCATCATCCTCGCTCGCTAACCATATTTGCAGTTCAGATACAGAACCAGCTCGTCATCTCCACAAAAATCAAAACAACACTATGCCGGCTGAAATGCTAAACCGGCTCGAGTCCTCTGTTCCAAAGATTGAAGCTTCAATTGCCTACAAGAAAAAGGTCACCGCCATGAAGGCCGAACCTTCTAGTTCTCGCCACTTGCTGAGATCCGAAATGAGGGCAATGAAATTCATCTTGAATCTTCCAATCATCACGATCGACTACCTTTACGAAGACGAAAGACGCTGTGGTCTTTGTCACAAGAAATACGATTCAGAGTTCAAAGTATGCGGACGCGGAGAGTCTCCTTGTTCCCTACCTTGCGGTCATATAGCCGGGCACCACTGCATCAGGGAACATCTGTCTCCTTATGAACAAGGATTCACAAGATGCCCCTTCTGCAAGGTCGATTTCCCTCAGCTTTTTATAGATCCCGTGCAGCCTGCACAGGCTACTAGCGACCTTGCGCGGGAAAATATTGATGACCGCGAAGTATCAGACAACGAGCTGAACAGTGAGGTTGCCCAACTGTCAAGGGATACTGGAGCATCAAGCGTTGAAATCAAGCGGTTTCTCAGCATTGATGAGGTCATTAACCGTTCTCAACCCCAAGCAGAGATTTCCAATGTGGCTACAGCGAACACAAAGGCACAAGATTTGACCGCTCAAGACCAGGGTCTAACTGGGATTGGCGAAAGCGAATTTCCCAAAAATCGCAGGAATGGAGCGAGCCCAAAACTTGCACGCGCCGCCATGAAAGCTATGGATATTATGGCGAAGAAATTCTACTCAGAGGCTTGAATTTCACATTACACAGGGAAAAGAGGTAGCGTAGCGAGCAAGAGCTTAGAAAGTAAGCATAAGCGAAAATATTAATGTAATGCTTTGTCATAAATTGGGTGTTGAATATCAGTGTTGAATGTGAGTCAAATTTCACTGCAGAGTATGTTGTACTAGCTAATCAACTTTGCGAATCCCTTTCATCGCAAAGAAACTTTCAGTCATCACAACCGTCTTCTCGCTACTGATCAGCTGTACTCTGTTTCTCTAACTCGCATTCCTTCCACATATTTTTATACTTACGCCGATCAGATTCGCAAACATAGCACCGAATAGCATCCGCTATCAAAAGATCACCGAGGAACTTGTTGCTGCCTAATGGCCCGTTTCCGGCACTCCGTGCACTAATGCCATCCTTCTGGCGCAGAATGTGGCCACATGGTAATTCTAGAAGGGTTGAGACTTCCTCGCCTTCAGTGTGTGGCGCTATGAAAAGGGGCGCTGTTTCGTTGCTCGTGCGCAGCTTGTCGACGGGGGATTTTGGTAGAGAGGTAAAGGATTTCATGAGGGATGTGTAAGGGTTCTGTGAGGGCATGGGAGGCCTGCCGGGGATATGAGTCTTGGGGGTTTTTCGAGATGATGTGGGAGGGGGTGAGAGGGCAGGAGGAAGAACAAGTATTACAGGACTCCGCACTATTGTTGCAATCATTGCTTTACTCCTGATGTTTCAGAGCACAAAGACATTTGACCTTGATTTCCTGTTCCAACTTTAACACATCGCACAGTGGCTTTGTTCGAATCTCAATGGAGATCCCTCAGATCCCTCTCGATCTGAATGGACAACACTATAGTCACTTCCTTCCATACTTGACACCTACGTCTACACTAACTTTGGTTCATTTCCGCTGAAGCATCAACCATTTCGAATCATTGTCGCACACCAGGCCAGGATGGATTCAGCCTTGATTATTACCAGCATGGACAACCCACTTCAACATTTTCGCTCTGTGAACGTGGAAGATCTTCCACCGAATCAGAGATCCTGTTCCGTCTGTGATACTCCCTGGGGGTCCCCAAGAGATGCTAACGGGACGTTAGAATACCCGGTGCTTCTAACGTGCGGCTGCGTTGCTGGCTCCTCGTGTCTTGAGCGGACATTCGCAAAAAGCCCGAGATGCCCGCTCTGCAGAAATACAATCCGTATAATCGCGGGAGTCAATGCGCCACTCGAGCACAATACAGTGGATCAATTACGTCAGCTTGAGCTGAGAAGTGGTATCAATGGCTGGCCCCTTCCGTCATCCGAGAGCCCATCAGATGGGCTGGACAGAGTCAGTATGTGGAATGCGGAGGAAAAGAAACGTGAACTGCAATATCAGCTGGATGTTCTGAATGAGTGCCACAACACCTTCCTTTCGATGCGCGAGTTTGACATATGCATCAGTCTCGTCGACTATCGTCTCGGCACCAGCACCTCGCCCACACAAATGCTCGATGCCTTCTTCAAAGACCCATGCTTTGATCAACCGCGCCGGAAACGATCCGCAGAACTTCGTGAATACATGTCAGGCAGTGGGACGAATCTCTTCTCCCAACGCAACTACGACCTTGCTGACAGGGATCTGAAAGATCTCCTCATGATCGTCAATGTTCGCGCCGGGACTTCCTTTCTTTTGAATGAGCTGGAGCTGGTGGTGTCGTTGGTGAATTACGTTCAGGGTAGAGGAGTCGGACTCCTGGATGTTTTGGGATTGCGGGATGAGGGGCAATATGGGAGAGAGGACTCAGGGCAGCAGCTCGTTGATCAAGAACTGGTCAGTCCATTTCGAAACCTTGATATCAGGGTTGGTTCGAGGAACGCTGTTGAAGATTTGGGAGATGTGTTCTCTCAAGCGACTTTGTGAGGCGGTTTCCTGGTTTGGCTAAAGTTTGGGAGTTGTCTTTAGGTCTTTAGCGAGGACGAACACGGTGCTGTAAAATATCTTATGGATTCAATGAAGGAAGGAAATTTGGTCGAGATTCACAGTATCGCAATTGTTCTCAGTAAGTACAATATGCCTGGGACAATCTTCCTCTTGGAGCACTCAGAGCCGACCATTTCCAAGCCGCATTTTAGTCTAACGCACTAACCTACACGTAGAAAGGTATGGATGAATGGGGTAAAGTTCCGAACAACTAAAGGCAGGTGATATCAGTATGCTTTTCGTTCTCGTACCAATATTTCACAGTGTCGCCAGCATGCATCTCCAGCTTGGACGAGACAGACCAAGATGTCCAATGTCCGAGCTGAAGAACAATTCCATCCCGTCCAATTCACATCTATCTGGAATTTGTACTCGGAGCCCCCCTTCTCATCCCCGACACCATGTTCACTATAAGTATTCAAGTGTGGCTTGTGATTATTGAGGAGGCTTGAGAGGGCTTTGTGAAAGGTTAGTTCTGAAGCATCGAAGACAATAAAGGTAAAAGAAAAGGATAGAAGGTAAAAAGACAAAAATAGGATAGAATTCCAATGGCTCGATACCGGGGCGTTACAAAGGACGGTTCAACGCGCTCGATTTGGTGTTCGCTGACGCACTTTGCACTCAGCCACTGGGTTAAGGCTGCTGGATTTCTATCAGGTTTTGATACAACAGAAATTCAGGGACTCTTGCCTTTGTTCTACTAAAGGTTCGTATCGTAGTGGGCGAAAGAGAGTTGGTGATGGATGTATGGGAGAAGCTGAAGGCGTGGAATAGGGAGACTAAGTCGAACAAGAGCCTACAGGTGATGTTGTGTTACAAGGCAAGTGTCACTCTGGTCAGCGGAAGAGTAATGGATTCATGATACAAATGTGGAAAACTTTGCAGAGTGAGTTCTGGCGAGATAGATCTGAGAATGGCGGGTCGATCAACCGTTCCATGTACCGTGTTGCAGATGGCTGAGAGGCTTTGATAAAAGATCCTGATTTTGGAGCAAGCTCTGTCCCATCACTTTGTCCTGTCCACGCATTGGCGTTCTTGTGAAAAGGAGGTTCGTCAGCTCACTCCTTTGAGTCTCTAAGCGTGACCTTCAACTCTCCCATTGTTTTGGCTAGAACGCAGTCTTTCAACTCCATGTCCGCGTCGCTTGTGCTGTGTAGGGTCATGTCGAATCTGCGGAAAAGATGGCCCAAGGTGAGATATAATTCTGTGTAGGCCAAGCTGGAAGCGAACAGCTCAGCTATTTTGCCCCCACAGATATTTTGGAGCTGGCAGGAGGTGGAAAGGAAAGGTGTTTCCCGCAGATATGGAAGGCGTTATACAGCAGGACACGTACTTTATTCCCGCACACATTCTCGAGCCTCTCGAGAACGGCATCATATTCTTTTCCAACTCCTTGGAGACCTCGTCACTGACCAGCCACCGCTCAGGACGGAACGTCTCGGGCTCGGGAAAAATGTTTGCGTCGGAATGATATAAGTGCGGGCTGCTAGATATTGTCGTCTGGGGCGGGTACGAATACATCAGCCTAGGGGAAGACTTGAGGTACAGTCCGTCGGGCAGCGACTTACACCGGGCGATATCCGCTGTCCACAAAAGAGCGCCCCTTCAGCGGGGACGACACGGGGCATGTGGCCCGGGACCACGGTAGAGGTGCGCAGGGTTTCTCTAACGACTGCGCGTAGATAAGGTAACTTTTCCAGCTCGGCGTATTCGAGCTGCGTATCTTTTCTGAGCATCGCCTCCCGTAATTCTGCTTGTAGTTTTCTCAAGATGTTGGGATCACAGAGGACGCGGTATATTGCCATGGTGAGGGTAAGGGAGGTAGTATCGGTGCCTGCCAGAATGAGGACCAGCGTATCTGCCGAGAGTTGATCGACGGTAAGCGTAGGCCGGCCCTTGCGTGCATCAGGATTCAGTGCAATGTCGAACATCGTAGGGATGTTATCCGATGAGACCGTTGACCGGGCCTTCAACTCTAGTATGCGCTTTCGTGCCATCTGTTCACGTCATTTATTGAACTGCGACAGAACACTCCGAGCGTAGGTCACTGACGCTCATGCACCACTTGGTCAGTGCTAAAGGCTCCATGTACTTTTCAAGAAACCATGAAGGAAGTTTGTCGATCCACCGAAACATTACCTGAAACGTTCCAGGGAAGTAAATAACCCACTGCATATAACTAACAGTCTCATACAGGGCCCTCGTCATTGGGAAATCAAATTCAGGCGACTCCAAGGCCCCGAGCGGCTCGTTGAACGTAAAATTCAAAATCACATCCAAGGTCAAACACCGAAAACCCTTGCTCAGATTTACAATTTCCTCTTTACCTTCCGACGCATTTTTTTGTAGTTTATCAAGGAATTTAGAGACGAAGGTATGGATAAAGGGCTCAGCGCGCCGTGTGGATTCTCGGGAGAGATAGGAGATGTAGAAGCTTTTGTGGGCCAAAGCGTCTTTGGTTTCTAGCTTCGAAGAAAACGCACCCTTGACGGGTTCGAAGCCAGTGTAAAAAATGGGTTCCTTGGAAAACTTTGTGCCGGCTTTGAACATCCTTGTCTTAGATCAGAGTTGGACAATCACTGTCTCCAGTAAGACTGACTGATTGTATGAGTCCATATCATGAATGTGAAGTTCATTTGGCCAGGCTCGAATGATGGGACCTATATCCAGTCAGGCAGAGTTAGGAGGTAGGGCAAGGTTGATTTGACCGTATTTAGCATGAAGAGCTGGCAGTACGTCGACATAGGAATGACTGCTTGGGCTCAAATCAAAATAGCCTCCGTACATATTCGTGATAGCACCCAACTTGGGTCCAGGAAAGCAAGCAAGAGGGTGGAGTGTGAGGCGGTACAGGATTTTGGCTATTAAGTAAATAGCGAAGGCAGCAGCGACATATACAAGCGCCGAAGCAGAGAGGGCAGCGAAGTGTATCATCATAATGTGACAATTTTTTTGAGAAGCAGCGTGGAAGCGATGGCATTGAGGTGTAGTGAATCAGGAATGGAAATCAGAGGGGGAAAGTAGAACAAATAGTAGGAGATGATCGTCTCAAAGTGCTTCGATAAGACTGCATTGATGGTATGCTCGTGACAAAAATGCGGTCAATACATGCATGATGCCCTAGCTTGAGGTGAGAAGTCTCCGAACGAGTAGTTGGCATGGAAAGCTCCCCTTATTCGGATGCACTGTATGCATTGTCAGCTATGAGAGAGCAGAAGTGGGGTTCTGTTTCGCCGAATTACTCCGGACACTTATCACCCCACAATTCATCTCTGAGTAATCATCATCTGATTGGCTCATCATCTAAGCTCCTTCTCGACTGAGAATAGAATAACGCAGGCATATCCGTATGGTTCCGCAGGTCTAATTTATCGTCTGGCGCGAGTATATCCGCAAGAGCACTGTACCGGCCTATCGCTGCCCTATTTGAGAGGTTCAATTCAGTACCTTGGCAGAACATGTGAGTAACTCACCAGGTACCTACCCTCTACTTGTAATAGCTATTGGAAACACCAAGTCCGCAACCACAATTCTGAATGAAATAATGTCGGATATCAGTGCTTCTAGCAAGTGCCATAGCGGTCAAAAAACATGGCTATCTCCCATCGTTAACATCTTGTCACGAATATATCGTGGGTTAGGGAACCTTGCTATCTTGGCGGGGTCTGACGCTCTTTGGCGTAGTGGCTGTGGACCTTTCACCCTGACATCTCTTATCGATCCCTGATACCCTCTTGCTTGGTTTTCATGAATGCCTGCTGCACAACTCATCCTAGCATCATATTGTGGTAACATTCCAGATTCAAGGTGTAATCATTTCAGCTTTCAAGTTTCTAAAGGTGGGAGCGCTGTTGTTCACGTCTGGCATCTCATAGGTCCCCATCCTCACGTGGCTCTTTCTCCTAGCCTAAAATGCAGAAGATGAGTTGACAGCTCGGCCGACTGCTCCTCAACCAGATTAAAGCTCTTCTAAGGCTGGTAGCATTCAAATCAATGAATTACGTATGTAACAGTACTTAGGAAATTCTTATTACCTATCGCAAGAGACATCCATTTACCACCCCACAGTCTCTACAGATCCCTCAACACGCTCAAAATTGCGCATGGCCCCAAAACTCCAGTTTCGCTAAGCAGCGCGAGATTGCCCACCTCACCCCCTTTCCGTACAACCCACCGTCTGCGTCACGGTCGCATGCCTCTCGCACCAAAAAGCACGACAAGCCAAAACCGTCGTCGTGGGAGTCGAGGCCGGGCACGAGCAAGGTACGGTGGCGGTAGACGTGATAGTCATGCCCAATTCGATGTCCGGACACACCTCTCTTTTTCGCTTGTCACTCAAAGGGCATATGAACCCGGGCGGTACGGTTGATGTATAGGTAGGGCAAGTGGGCACACCTGATGCGGTGGTAGTACCATTTGTGGTCATGAGTAGAGCGAAAGTAGAGCTCGAGGGGGGGTGTCGTCCATGGTGTTTGGCGCGGGAGAGAGGGACGGCGCTGGGTGAGGTGTTAGGAAGAATTGAGTAGCCGCCAAGGAGACCGAAGATCGGTGCATGGAACAGTTGAATAGAGCAGGGAGAACTACATCGGAAGATACCATGGATATACGCGGTTTCCGAGTCTGTGCCCTGCGAATTTCAACAACCAAAATTTTCTGCCTAACTGAGGGCTAAAACTGCAATCTCCAATATCAACATGACCACCAATCCAATGCTGAAGACGAATGTATGATCGCAGTATACCTGAGATGTACCACGACTCTAGTCGTGCAGCTCAATCGAAACGCATGCGAAAATCAAAAGCCAGACTTCAGCGGCAATGCCAACAAATTTTCCTCTGAAGACTCGCAGACATTCAGCTTTTGTATCGTCCTCGATGTACTGCTATATGAGTAAGAACTGCTCGTCTCCCCCGGTTGAGTTTCATGTGCTTACTCTTTTGTGTTGCGGGCGACGGGTGGCGTAGTTGTCTCAGTTTTAGCGAGGTTTGTTATAATTAATCTATATGACTTCAACCCTGGCCCGCAACCTCATTTCGAAGTAACATGAGCTCCAACATACACAGGATAGCAGGTGGCTATTCGATTAAAAAGCCTATCCAATGAGGACATAGATTTTCTTTCGACTCGCTTAAATTCTGCCCAAAATCATCCTTCCTAGAATGACTGATTCATGCTGTACTCAAACATCAGCCCAAACGTCCTGTCCGCTTCTATATCTTTGAGGTAACTAGAAGAATTCACCCAATGATCAATGTTGGGTAGCGGTTTGGCATTTTCGACAGTGTAAAGTCGAGGGTTCTTGGGGTGACTTCTAAAGTAAGTACCTACTTTATTTAGGTTACCAGCGCTAGCGTTTAGGCGTCAAAGGAAACTCAAAACTCTTGCTTTCAATTTGCTTTGGATCAGGAGTCACTATCCAGTGAGAGATAGAGGTAAAGTAGCCTAGCAATGATCAACGACGGCGCAAGAGAGGAAAGAATTGCTAAAGGCAAATTTAATTCTGCTCGGCAACCAACCATTAGAGAACAACAGACATCGCCGTATCCATCCCACCACTTATATCTCGGATCCTCCCTACCAGTATAGATAGCAGCCGTCTTGAGATTTTCTCAAGGTCAATTTCTGGCTCGATAGTCATGGCGGAGGGTCTCCTCAGCATGCAAAGCAAGCGTCTTGAGAATGCTTTCTTGTCAAGATCCGCAAGGCTGGGCTTCGACAGCACTAAAGTAAGATCCGGAGCCATCATTGCGAAATAGGATGCTATTGTATGGTGGCTGGATGTACAATATACTGAGGTTGAAAGGCTAAATGGGCCTGGTCTTTTGGTTCACGATCTGCCTGCACCTTAGATGGATAAGATAAAACACCCACGAACTCTAATGCTTACAAAAGTCGAAACCGACGAGTATTGGCTTCCCCTTGGGGCAGTAACCAACGTACCAAGGCTAGATCTTAAATAGGAAGCGTTCTTTGGCCATGCTTTTGTCTTGATTGAAGATAACTGCAGAGTCACAACGTGCATCCGAAAACAAGTGATGCAACAGGTGCTACGATCGCATGTCAAAGGTATATTTCAGTTCCTTGTATGAGATGATGGTCTCAGCACTCTCAGCACCCTCAGCATCCGCTCAGCATCAGCCACGAGATTGAAAGCGCCGGTTTAGCCACGCGCTACTGCCTGTCCAACAGGCTGACTTATAAATAAGGAATGCTACATCATCTTCGTAGGAATCAGTTTTGTTTCTAAGCCGTTGGAGCGCTGACTTGAATGGGCCCTTTGACGAGACACGAGGCAAAGGCAATCCTTATATTCCAGAGCCCCCATGAAAGAGTAATCTGCTCAGAGCTTTTTGTTTTGTGGCCCCATGATCTACGCTAACCCCTCAAGTCCCCGCCGGATACGCATGTCCAATGACTGTCCCCATCTTATAATGCGTCCCCACGGCCGCCGTAATGTTGACATTGCTCTGTCTCTGGAAAACCGTGCATATGTCACTGCCACCAAATTGAAAATAACTAATCTCCTCCCCCTTAGTGAGCGTCACCCCCTCCTCCGCCGTCAACATCACCGAGCTCACCTGCGCCATCCCCATCGGCAGCACCGCCACAAGCCCAATCGCTGTCTCGAGCACCACGAGCCCCCTCGCCTGTGCAAACTGATACCCCGGCGTATCCGGCGCGTCGAATTGATTCTTCGCTTCGTCCATGGTCCGATACTGTTGAAGCGTCTTCACACCGTCCGTATCAGGGATCGGTACCGCGTTGACCTCGCAGTAAACATCACCCTTGATGTTTTTGGCCCACAGGACTTTGCCCCCTACCGGCGCATGCTCCCGATGATAGTCGTTCGGACCAAGGAACGAGTGGATAAACACTCCGCCATTGAACTCGTCCTTGTACGGACAGTCATTCAGCAGCTCCTTGACATCCCAGTGCAGGCCCTTGATCGTGATGCCACTGTCGGAGCGGATCTCGAATTGTCCGCCGTAGGTGCTGTCGGCGGGGCTGACGATAACGCGAGGATCGGTGATGGCGGCGATGGGGCGAAATCCCGGTTTCACCGAGCGGGCGAACCAGTCGTTGAAATCGCGCCAGCCGCCACGAGGCTCAATATACTCTTTCATGTTGTATAGTGGCGAATTCCGGAACGTCTCGATTCCAGCGATGGACTCCGGTTCGTCAAGCCACTTGCCGAGCGCGTCAGCGTACGTGTGCATCCATTCCGTGAGCCAGGAGTTCTGACAAGTGATAGCTCCGGGCGTGATGGGGTCCTGGAGGTCTTTGACGGTGGGCTGGTTCATGACGAAGTAGAACAGGCAGATTCGATTGTAGACGTCGCGGCCTTGTTCACTTTCTGTTGGGACCCAATAAAGCCATTCGTTGATTTTGGCAAGGTATTCAGGGACGGTAGTGATGTGGTCCATCTCGACGATACCGGTATCGTGGGCGTCTTTGACGGCTTTTTCGAATTTCTGTTGCCATCCTGGGGTATTCCTGATCTGATCTTCGAGGGTCTTGATGACCGGACTGAAGTCTTTTGTTATTAAGGCCATAGTTCTTGAACAAGATTATTTGAGCGTTTATAATGATATCGACGAAGGCAATGTTGCAGATGGGGCTGATTGAAGATCTTCTCGAAGTCCAAAACTTGTTGTGTATAGGTGGTTGAGGGAAAAAAAGCTGTCTTATACTCCCTTCGGTAGACAGATCCGATCAAGATTACATTTTTCATCTCTATGCATGATGTTCACATCAGTCGCCTCTTAACGCATGTTGCTTTGTTTTTGATGATCTCGCTTCCGGTTGGCGATCACTAACTCCGCAGATGCCCAGGCTGGACGCCCCGAGCTTCCCCTTATTACCAAGAGACTTATGCAAGATGATCCATAACATCTATATGCAAAGCGACCTCTCCGTGTGCCTGCAAACGGCAGCTCTCAGAGTAGGTGCATGTATGACGATATTTATTGCCCCACTTGTTGACGGATCTTAGACTGCATTGCCGCTTCTTTTTTAATTTGCTTGCGAGTTGCGTCCGTTGTCGCGGTTGGAGCACAACGCGTACGCTTGTATGTCAGCGATGGCTGTCTCTTCAGAGTAAAAGATCTGTGATAGCTGCCGCGCTTTGAAATTGGACGAACATGGCTGATGTAATTGGCTCGGAAAGGTAATGAGGAGAACCGATACGCATTTCAAAAGGGATATTGTCGATGCCCCACAATATCACTGCAACCCCAACGACTACAATGAATCCTCAACTCCGCTCAGAAGGTTGCACGTCGGTCGGGATCGGACGGGGAGACTGTAGCGAATCATTCAGAAAACAACACCCCGCGCGCTAACCACTTATGGTAGGTGTAAACTTTGTTTAGCCTGGTCGATCGCCAAAAAACCCCACGTGCAGGATCTCCACCTACTGCAGCGTTTCCTTCCAGAGAGTGATCCTCCCTCTCCGCACGTCCAATGCGCAATGCTGCCGCCCCATGGGACGCGGTATGCACCCTTCGCTTCGGGATCTGCAAGCCTATCCCAGGCTGTGGGCCGAAGCCCGAGGGGAAGTCAGTCCTCGGAAAAGTAGGTAGCAAGGAAAAAGGGGGGAGAACAAGAGAAATCGTCTCCGCTGTCAATCAAATCATGATACTAATGCAGTCAGCCAATATTCCAATGCAGCCATGCTCTTGCGACTCCACAAAGCAAAAAGCAACTTATCCTGACCGTCTCCATCCGCCGTTGCGGTCGACGTCATCATCATTCATCGCGATCGAGCATCTCCTGGGAAACAACCCTGCGGGAAACAATTAAGCGAGCTGGCCGAGCTTAGTCTGGGGGACGATTACCTTAGTATTCAACGGCTTTGGCGAATGTTTGTGCTGGAAATCCAGTTTTTAGTAATTATCCACTTGCTGGGTGTGTAGCATTCATTGCTATTTTCTTAAAAAATGGCATGTGGAAAGAGAGAGTACGGAGCGTTGAGTGAGTACAGAGCTTTGAATTATCTACTTACGTAGCTTCATTGGAACTGAATCTTATATGAGTATGCTGTGGTGCTAAGGCTTAATTGGAAGATTCGTCAAGGAAGCTAGAAGTGAGGATTGCGAATTGTGCTGATACCGTGGTGTTGCTGATGGTGTTATCGAAAAGATGAAGTACAGTATGTGGTGGGCATAACTGGATGTGGAGGCTGGGTTCTCGTTGTGTATTACCTGTTTCCTGGCCTCGCGGTTTATGATTAGTGCTTCATTCGCCACATTCGAACCATGAGAATCGCATGCAATGCACAAGGAGGCAACGAGGTTGGCCTATTCCATCGCCTTGGTTAGGCCGAACAGTGACCCCTGAAGAGGTATATTCAGGCTCATCGCCACAGCGCTAAGAAGACTCCCATATCTATTCGATACAGACCTGGAGTGAAAACATAGCTAAATATATAGGGGTGGGTGGGCGAAAATAGATGCAATGACTCTCAAGGAGACTCTGTAAGAGATGAATCGACTGAAGAGGAATTGTAGTGTAAAATACAGTATTTATGCACTGCTCTTAGTACACTGTCTCTTGCTTCTCTGGTCATGCCTGTACACCGTATCCATGCACCAAATCCATGCCTGAAAGCACTGAAACGTATAATGCGATTATGCGATATACGGAATCACTAACCCCCAGTCCTACTGCGGCGAGCCTAGGGGGAACGGAGAGGAAACGCGGGAGAACAGGGCAAGGGGCGACGTAGTTGCTACCATTTTTTAGCGAGGTGTATGATAATAGCTCAGCTAAGATTGTTTTCGTTCACTCTCATGTATTCTGACTTATGTCTCAATGAAGTGCTTGAATTGAATGACGACGGACTAAAAACAGCGTTGATTGACATTGAGGTTAGCGCGCAAATATATCATCTCGTCTCATTCCCCTACTCCCTACCTTACTACCCATCAGCCCAAACATTCTGTTGGCTCCTAAACTCCCTGATGGCCCTATCTCTCCACTCCCTCGCGTCCACCAACTCTTGCTCCAGCACCGCGACACGGCCGTCACATGTCCCCTGTGCGCGCCCTCGAATCCGCTTTTCCTCTTGGGTGTCCTCATAGCAAGCAATTTCAGCTTGGTTTGCCTTTACGATCGACTCATAAAGATTGTCAATGCTAGCTTCTACTTTACGGAAGCATGAAATGCAGAGAGAGGGGGCGTCGACTTGGTTGACGAGGATGGGGAGCAGAAGGCAGGTCTCATGGTCGGAAGATGAGCAGAGTTGGACGATTTCGTGTTTTTGGGGGTGGCCGCATTGGCGGTGGATGTGGGAGATGGTGTGGCACATTTTGGGTTCTGAGACGGGTGGATCAAGGGGTCTTGCCGGTTTGGTGATGATTTCTTTGGATGGTGGAGAGCTGAATGGAGATGTCAAAGATGTTCTGTGGCGGTGGGAGTGGTAAAGAGAAGACTGGGAACGCCGTCATCATTCTACGGGACTCCTATATCTATTGTTGATCATTGTGCTCCACTGACAAACAATAGGAGTGTTGGTCCCAGAC
Source organism: Usnea hakonensis (assembly GCA_013423325.1). Taxonomy (NCBI): domain Eukaryota; kingdom Fungi; phylum Ascomycota; class Lecanoromycetes; order Lecanorales; family Parmeliaceae; genus Usnea; species Usnea hakonensis. The sequence continues at coordinate 138,213 of BLJB01000061.1, forward strand.
CGAGCGCACAAAGAGGCTGTTGAACAAAGACCCAATGAAATTCGATGAAGATTCATTGTTCAGTGATAATGACATTGTTGTGCCATAGAAACAGCCGACAGCCAGTGCCTTTGTTTCCACTGTTCTGCCCGGAGCACAATGACCTACTTGTGCGTTACTGTGGGATGTCAAAAACGTGTCGTGAATTCAACCTTCGTCCGTTGCTTTATATTCAGTGAAGCATCTCTTCCTTTTGATCATCACAATCTACTTCGGATTATTTGGCTCGGTCGTGTGTGATTTTCAAAATACACTTCAGATCATCAAATCTCTGCCTGAACTTGATACATGTCGACAGGGTCTTCAAGTGCAATGGCGCTCCAAAAAGTCACGGCTATCCCTAGCATTCAGTCAGTACTAACCGGCGCAGGCCCCGGACTTGAGGAGTGTGGCCTATGCGGGAATGCTTTGGAGGTAAATCCGTCATCCGGAGCAAATCGCGGTAGATTACCGTGCATGGACAGCCGATGCGAAGATTGCGCACGCATGTGGCGTATGTTGAAGTCACCAATATGTCAAGCATGTTATGCAGGGTTTTCACACCCCAAGGATAGTGGAGACCAAACCCAAATGTCTCTTTCGCCTCTGGATATTGGTGCGAATAATGCACCTCTCGAGCATTCGCCGACAGAGTCTTCTCTTGGATTACGAGATAGGTATGTTGCATCCCATGGCGCCGATGCTGATTCAGATAACGACACCATCTCTGATCCAGGAAGTCCCATGAGGGAGGAAGATGACGACATCTCAGGCGTGAGCGACGTTGCAAATCTGCAAAACGCACTCATTGAGGCCAACAACCGCGTTGGCACCAATTTCAACTTCCAAGAGATCGAAGACGAGATCTATCAGACGATTTTGGGGTCCGACACCAAAACCGAGCTGGTAGCAAGGTTAACACAATTGTGTATGGAAAAGGCATCCGAAAGCGACGAAGAGCATGAAAGGGACGAGGAGATGTCTAACGCGGATACTCTGAACGAGACAACATTGCAGAAATCCAAACGAACCCACAAGGTAAAGACATGTACAACATGCGATAAAACCTTCAAAGGTTCAGGCCATCTGAAACAGCACATGGTCATACACACAGTTGAGAGACGTACGTGTTCCTTTTGCGGCAAAATCCTAAAGAACCCAAACGGAAGGAGAATCCACGAGAGACTGCACCGGGAGACTGGCAGCAAAAGAGAGGAAAGACTTCGAAAGCAAAAGCTGGCGAGAGACGAGAGAAGAAGACTTCAAGCATCGGCATTTGCGCTCCATATTGAGCTGTTGAGAAGAAAGTGATATCAGGCTTTCGTGTTTGATCCTCCTTTGCTGATCTGTTAATTGTTTTGATCTGTTGTTGCACAGACGATAGCGGATACGGCGTGCTTTGAAAAGATATTTGCCTCTACTCTGATAGAACAGAAATAGATACTAAGCATCTATGCCTCTAAGAATCTTATGGAGTATGTGATTGTGTAATGGAGTTTGAACAGATTGAAGTCGGTCGAAGTTGAATATGAAGTCTTGGCGTTACATGCGATGAATTTTCTACTGCTTCTCAATCACGAAGTAAGAACTCTCACACTTATTACCAATTCCCTTTGACTGAACCTCGAGACTTGCGTTAAACATGGTACTCACTCATCTTCCCTTCTCCTTGGCTTTTACTAACCTCACCTCCACTGCAGGCACCGAAAACTATCCCGCCCATCGCCAAACAAAACCTAATTCTCAGCTACTTGCAGAACTCCCGCACAGCCCACTCGATCAAAGAGTTGGAGAAATCCCTCCCTTCCGTCGCCTCCATCAATGGCATGCAAGTCAAAGACTACCTCCAAGCTCTAAGCGATGAAGGCAAAATTCGAGTGGAAAAGATTGGCAGCGGGAATTGGTATTGGAGCTTCCTTTCTGAGGAGAAAAGGAGCCGCGATAATGTGCTGGGAAAATTGAAGGAAGAGTTGGGGAAAGTTCAGGGTTCTCTAGGAGAATTGGAAGCGAAGGTCAGAGAAGCCAGTGAGAAGATAGGGGAGGATGATGAAGATAGGGGGAGGCTGGTCAGTGCACAGCTCGAGTTGCATGGCGAGGTTGAGGTACTGAAGAAAGAATTGGAGGGGTACAAGGACGGGGATCCGGGAGAGGTGGAGAGGAGGCGGAAAGAGAGCAAAGCCTTACAGGCTAAGGCGGAGGTGTGGACCGACAATATAAGGATATTGGAAGGCTATGCGCTGGGTTTGATGGGCGGTGACAGGGAGAAACTGGATGCTGTGAAGAGGGAGCTATATGGTAACGAGTATGTTGAAGGGGAGGGGCTAAAGGAGCTATAGGTGGCATTGGGAGACGAATACTGAGTGTAATTGCTCCGTGGCTTTATGGAATCAGAGACTGCATGATTATGCTGGGCTTTCAGATTCTCTGAGGGAGGATCGCGCAATACACTTCAAACCTTGTGACGCATGCGCCGCAATTCCTTATCGTCTGCTTAGCGGTGCACCTGCCCAGGATTGTCTCTGCCGCTTCGTACCTCTTTGATGATTGCGAACCATAGAGAGATCTCATTCGCCACTTTTGTCACGACGAAACAAGTAATAAGGCTTCACTCATACAGATCACTTCACAAATTATGATGTTCCGCCTGTGTCAAGGTCAAGCAGGTCAAGCAGTTCAATGTTTCAAAGTTCTCTGGAGGTCCCGTAAGGCTGAGAATGAACAAACTCAGGCTCAGGCTATTCCTCAAGCCAGATGCCCCCCCAACCCTCCTTTCCCAAAAATAAGTACCGTCTAAAATTGAAGGGAGATCGTGATCCTCATTCTCGAGGATCTCATTTCCATCCTTCTGGCCGAGTTCCAGCTTGTCTCCTATCGCTTCGCCTCATTCGTTTATGCTGTTTTGTGCCGCGTTTTTGAGTTGCACCCACCATGTTTTCGTGCCCTTAGTGCTTAGTAATTTCTATGCCTCTTCGATACAGATCTGAAATGTCGTGCTGACTATGTAAGTGTGAGGATGGTTGGGATGCTGGCGCGTAACAAATCCAGAGACCACTGATTGCCATTGGCAGCACACCAAAAACTCTTTGAAAGGTATACTGAATTTTTGAAACCGATATTTATAGAAACTTTGGTTTGGAAGTTGTAGATCTTCCTAAACGAAATGTTGAGTAAGGTACTTTTGGAAAAGGATGGTTGTTGTTAAAGCACACGCTGCGGCAGCGACTTGAAAAGAGGGACTAAGGTATTTTCTTGTTGGGTCGCTTACACCTGAATATTGAATGAAACCCATCAATGTTAGCGTTTCCTATATCTGAAAAGAAGATACCTATATATATAGCCACTCACCACAGTCCCACTCATCTACCGCCTCTTGCGTGCATGCAATACGCATGCACAGCCTTGGTGGGATGCTGTCGCCAGTTTTCATGTGTACTTCAATCAAGCAGAAGCGGTCAAATTATTCATGGACAAATATTCACCTATCTGGTGGGGCTGATGAATCAGGGACTCCCCTGTTAAAACCCACATAGATCCCGTTCGAGACGATACCCAAATCACCGCTACTGATTTTCAATTTAGATCTAGTGCCTTCTTTTGCCTCCAGTTCCATATCTAAAATGCAACTTGGCTTTGCGAAATCCAGCAACAAGAACAAAAATCGTCTCCGTCAGATTGCTTTCAGTGAGCCCGCCTTGGTCGAAATACCTCTCTTGGAGACCCTCACCATGAAAGATGGGACCCAGTCCGGGCTTGAAGTTGCACCCCAAAAAGCTCCAGAGGTCGTCCCTCAGCCCGAGGAAGCGGAAGCAAAATATACCCTTGGCTCGAGCCAACCGAGCGAGACTGCGTTGGGCCAGCCTCATAGACTCATCAATACAACTCCCAAAATCCAGCGGAACAAAGCTCTCTGGGCACTTGCTGTGATCGGGATTGTGTGTCTGGCTGCAGCGCTGGGTACTGGACTTGGTGTAGGTCGACATTTGTCAATTACATCAGGGTAGGTACAATTTTGAACAAAGAAAGTCACGCGTGATTCGAATTCATCATACTGAGACTCCCGCTGCATGTAGTAGCGCTACTAATAGTAGCTCCGCGAGAACCATCGTACTGTCCAACACCCAAGTTAGGACGATCCAAGCCTCAGCTATCGCTACCACGGTATCATCTAGCTTTCCTACTACTACCCCATCGTCACTGGTGTGTCCTACAGCCGACAAGGCTAATTATACCGCTACCAACAAGCCTCATGGGGATTCCGATGATTCTTCTCCATATTTGTTACAAAACACATCTTTGACCTACCAGATTTTGTGCAATACCAACTTCCTGGGGGAGCAACATGTTTTACAGATCGTCAAGAATGTGACCTCGTTCAAAGATTGCATTGATGCTTCTGCTCTGTATATTTTCCAGACTCCGGCAGCTACATTCCCCTCTCTTGGCCGCACCGGTCTCGTATGGGACCCTTACTTGTTTGTATGTTGGCTCAAGAGCAATATCATCCTGTCGGAGGCTGACCCCTCTCCCCCTCTCTTTGCGGCAATCTTACTCCATTAATGAACTTCGCGCTTCGTGTCATGGAGACAACGAAGACCCGGTACAATCACGGACAAGCAAACAGAGGGTCAAGGTCAGACCACTGGCAGTACCATAATTTGGACCTCACCTTACGACATGTATTACAGCATCGTCAGCAGTGATCTGCAGAAATTTGTATCCAGACATAGACATCTTGTGTACATCTAGTATGCTATCAGTGCTCTCTATCACATTGCAAAAGCAGCCCACGATATGTTGAGGGAAAAAAGCGAACAGCGCCTGAAAAAACATCTCCAAAACAGTGCTCACCGTAACTCTCACGGAGCTACTACACATGTCCAATCCTGAGGTTTCACTTCCAGCTCTATTGAAGATCATGCGGATCACTCCAATCACAGTTGAGGAGTCCGTTCTGTTGATATCGATAATTTTGGCCTACTCCGGTTGCAACCGGAGAGCGTCGCAGACAGCCAAGAACCTGAGAACGACTACTGTGGTTCTTCAGCAGGCACTGGTTACCATTTTGGGTCATTCTGTTGATCCCTCAGCATCTGTCCCAGTTCGTCCTTGCCGAAATCCTCGTCTCCGTGCATCAACGGCCTAGAACAACAATTCAAACAAATGGTGTGGCCTTTCCCTGCGCGTTTGGCCGAAATTTCCATGTGATGCACCGATCGGCGGTCTACCAAGCTCAGAAGATAGTTGAACTGGTCGTCGTGGTAGGGATCGCCAAATGCGTGATAATCGAAAAAAACTTCGCGGTCGGAGCTGATAAGAGCGTAAGCGTGCTAGGCCGCTCATAAGTTAATTAGTCACCGCAATCTTTTCTTATTCGGTGGACACACTCACCACAAGCTCATGGAACATAGTCTGCCACATCTGCAAACGTGGATCCGGTACGTCGAAGATGCTATCCGAATTCAGCCAAATTTTGCACCGCTGCTGCCCTTCATTTTCCTCAGGTGCTAGCGGTTGGCAAAGACCCATAAACCCACTCCTATGCTTAACGCCATTTATTACCTTTTCCACTATCTCTCTTTCAGTCGCCCAAACCGCTACAACACTACCCTTGAGACGACCATCGAAGAACGCAATATCTAAGTCAGCGAGTGCTTTGATCACGAGACTAGGATCCCAATTCGGGTGTCGCGCCGCTGCATCCAGCCGATTGAGCGCTTCTTTCTGAGCTGCTGGCAGAGGCTGTAATGGGGTCAGAAAGTTGGCCAGTATTTGTGTTGCTTCGGCTTTGCTGAGCTGTGGGAAAGCGGAGGATCGGAAGGTTTGGTAGTCGTGGAGGTCACTATGTGGATGATCGTATTCAGCGCCTGTGTCCCACGAGACAGGCTCTTTGGTCTGGTCTCTAAGATGCTGACGAGTGCTGTCGTTGAGGTAGGGCGTTGGGCGATTTGAGGGTGTGGGGGACATGATCGGGTGTTTGAGGGTTGGGCTTGTGGGGAGAGATGGGTGGATGATATTTTTGGTAGTAATGGAAAAATGTAGAAATCTTTACCTATGTCCTAGGAAGAAGGCTGTATGTATACACCTTGAGAAGCCTCTGCCAACGCCACGTGACAATTCTCTCTGCCAAGTTCGTGTTATTCGTGTGTCAGAAGTGTTAAATCAAGCACCAACACGACTGAAAGGTGGTCTGTGGGAAGCTTGTGGAACTTGGGGCCTTTGTGGTGTGTTTGAAGGGTAACAAAAAAATATTGTATGAGTTCTAGGCCTTGCTGGACGCATGAGAACAAAGACATCCAGTCGAATTCAGCATGAGCCCCAGACTGAAGTAGAAGATTCCCATTCACGCTATCTAAACATATGAGCTAGCATTCGCCAACACATCGTCATAAGTAGTCCACAGCAAGACTACCCACTCAACAATCCAGCCCAGAAATTGCTACCAGTGAGGGTTTTTAAGCGCGAGTGAGCCAAAACCCCCATCGTAGCAGGAAGATGAAAATGGGGTAAATGAAAAACAGGGCAAAGCATCAGATCTCTTAAGAGCCTTAAGGATAGTGCATGTGTTATGTGTGGAAAATCATAAAGATGATGACCGAGTATGTGTAGAAGCTAGAGATAAAGAATCATATAAAGATGTAATAGGTAGAGTCTCGCAAGCTAGAATCCAGACCTACTACTCCGTACGCCCCTGATTTTTGAAACGTAAAAGACTGTTTACCCTGCAGATCGCCGCGTCAACGGAGATTCCAGAGACCAAATCCTCAAGCTCGATCCCTCGGCTAAAGACTTGGACGCATGTTTGGTGTTATCGATGTTGTCGCTGAAGCCACCAAATTAGGAGTTGTTATCGGCATCTGTTCATACTTAGCCAACAACAAAACATAAGTAAGTACGCGTCGAATTAATGTCACACCTTCACTGTCACACTAGCGTAATACCTTCGGAAGGTAGCCCCAAATTTATTGGTGGGGCATTATCCGAAGGAGTCTTGGCGTCCAGGCGTCACTTTCAACGAGGTGTCTACCTTATGCATCTACTTCCAACTACACTACTTCAGGTTTCCCAACAAACGTACTTGCCCAGTCGAACGCTTTCCGTAAGACAAATCAGAAAAAAAGCCTATGATGGTAGAGCATCAAGGTCTGCCTGTTGAGCTTCTCAATGGCATCTTCGAGATGGTAATGCCTGCGTTCTCTTACCATATTTGACTGACGTTGGGCAGCTTTATGAAGAAGATCCCTTGAGCCTTATTCCTCTGACTTTAGTTTGCCGCCATTTTTCCATGCTTGTGATACCTCTACTCTACCGCAATGTCACCCTTGACATCAGCAAAAGAGACTCAAGCAGCGGAGAGAACGTTTACGAAACGTTGGTTGAAAGGTTCTTACATGGCATAGATGGACCAACATTGTGTGCATCTGTCAAAGAGCTTCGTGTCGTCAATCTAAAGAGCTACAACAGTATATGGGATGATAGCCCCGAACCTTTGGCTAGTCTGTTACCAAGACTCGCCCGTTTAGAGGTGGTCCGTTGGGAGGTCAAGAGCTTCTTACCCGAAGCTGCATTCGAGCTACTGCTCAAGAATCCATCGACTAAACGACTTCGCTTGCATCTAGATATTGGGGCAGCCTTTGAACTCGAGAACTTCAAGAATCCATCGACTAAACAACTTCGCTTGCACTAGATGTAGGGGCAGCCTTTGAACTCGACAATCTAAAGACATGTGACAGATTTTTGGCGCATGCGAGTCATGCACTATGCTCTTTACGCATCTGGCTCCCGTATAACTACTGCAGAGCCACCAATGCCCGGGAGATCAAGCTGAGAATTGTCAACACCTTAAAACATTGTCCCAATCTACGCATCTTTGCCGTATACAACAATAGGTTGTTGGAGCACGCGGCTAATGGAATGAGGCTTGCTGTTGAGCCTGGAGATACTTTGCCACTGCTGCAGGAGCTTTCAATTATAGGGGATAGCCCTCTCTTCCAACCGGAGGACTTAGAGAACTGGGGCGCAAACGGAGGCTGGTCCAACCTTCAGAGGGTGACATTCCGTGATCACCAGCTATTGGAAGGTATTCACGGCTGCCAGGATACACTTGACTCCATCGACCTAACCCATGTATCCGACGGCTTTGAGCAATCTCTTGGAAGAATCTGCTCGCGTGTTAATAATCTCCAAGAATTGAGAGTGGGTGGAGAACGGTCATGCGTTCCAATCGCAGCATTACAGAGATGTGGGCACTCACTCAAGTCACTTGTAATACTGACTTACCGTGGCGTGGACCAATTGGATGCGGTAGGGCTCGAAGGTCTACAAGTGATACAAGATCACTGTCCATTACTATCAAGTATAGTCTTGAGCATAGACAGACAACCTGATAGTCTGGTAGGCGCTTGACAATCGTTCCAATACTGCCATCTGATTAATGGGCTTCAGTTACAGGACCATCTGTCTATACTCGCCCGATTTGATTGCTTGGAAGAGATCTCCTTAGATTTTGGTAGACCACCCGAGTCTCGTGGTTTGCAATGGGCGCAGATCAATGAGGCAGAAATGGCAAATGTCCAGAGCCTGTTTCGTTATCTGATCAAGCACAAGTGTGGACGAAAACTGAAATCACTTGCAATATGTTGTGGGACTCGTCTCTTCGACTGGGGTCATCGCGTGAAAATTCACAATGAGTCCGACTTCTATCACGCTTCGACCACACCGGGAGTTGGGGGCCAAATCCCGATGATATTTGTCCGCCGTATTCGACTCGGGGAAAACCAAGACGGATAGGAAACTGAGATCTCTCAATGCGACAACGATAGTGTGGTGAATGAAGCAAACATGAACTCTGTAGATTACTTGAACAGCATGCTGCCAATAACATTATCCCATATGATCACAGAATTGAGCCGCCATGCGGAAAAAACATCTGCAGAACTCCTGGATCTCAATTACAATGTCCGAACTGACGCTCTCCAGTCTAGTCTTGCAACCTATGGAACCGATTGGAAGATGCCAAACGGCATGTTACTACTGTTGGAGTGGCAACGACGGAAGCATAAAGAGAAAGGGTGGGACTTGTTGGAAATGCCTCTTATGCAAGAAAAAGCTGGAAAAGAGATGTTCCTGTACGATAGACTACAAGCTCGTGAGGAGAGCAGCAAAGTTGGTAACGCTCGATGTAATGGCAAGATCGCAGGACGAAGAGAGACGCCCCTGGCTAGAGGTTGACACACAAGTAATGAGTTGTCGATGATGAAGCAAAAGCCGAAGGCCCCCTCCATTTGAGTATCAGCTACCAACACTAGATTCGAGGCGCGACTTGCAAGTGGGATCTGGTTTTCAAGACATAACGGGCCTTGCACTATACTCCAAGTATAAACAGATCTTCGAACTCAAAAAGCGGGTCTCCATCATTTGTGAAAAATGCTGATGCCCCTCAGTGCCTGAACCCGGATGACATGATTGTATTTGTCGCATTGTGGTTGAAATGTAGCTGGATGCTTTTCATTTTCTTCGCCATATTCGTTTGCAGATATCTGCACTGGAATGTAAGCTCGTGCACATTGTACTTCTTTCATTGAAAAGAAGGAAAACGAAAAAGAGAAGGAGCAAAACGCCCAAACTTGGCCTGTCTTTCTGTCATTTATGTTTGCAGCCAGGAAAAGACAAAGCGGTCAGAAGCTGCCAGAATATCCGCCCATCATAAGACCAACATGGAAAGCCTCCATTCTTCGTACCACTTTGTCATTGAGAGACATCAAAATGAGACGTCGGCGTAGCTTACTTTGGAAACGCAACGGTATCCACAATGGGTATCGAAACGCGTTCTATGAAGAGAGCAGCACTATGGCGGGCGGGTTTGGAGCCAGATGTGACAAATTCGACACCCGTGGCGATCACTACAACGGCAAATACTGCGCTTGCGGCTCCTCAGGCGGCGCCCAAAGTGGCGAATGGCAAAATCGCGGTAGAAGGTAAAGTGAGCGCGGACAAGGTGAAGAAGGGTGCCCGGACCAAGAAAGGGGGAAACGCAAAGGGTGGAAATGGTGCCAGCAAGGTGCAGAGGAACACTGCGACTAAGAGACCCAGTGTTCAGACAGCAAAGCCGAAGGCCAGAGGCAAGAAAGAGGCTGAAGAAGATGAGGTAAAGGATCAGAAACTTGGACCAGGACGAGAATCTAGAACAGAACCAAAACCAAGACCAGCCACTGAAGGAAGGGGAAAGGGAAAACCTACAGAGGCTTCAAACAAGGTCCAGAAGAGCGTCGGGACTCGCAGTCAGCTTGCTAGGAACGTGAAGCACAAAGCCAAGGGCAACGAAACAGCTGACGAGAATGTTGTGGAGGATCAACAACCTGATTCTGAACGTGAACAGCGCCACGAGCTGGCCCAAATTGTCAATAAATGGAAGAAAACCCCCAGGATGTCGAAAAGCACCAAACCCAAGAGATTTGGAATCAAAGCAATTTCGAAAGCGAAAAAGGAGGCAAAAGCCAATGAAGTGATCAATTGGTCTAAGCCTAAGAAACAACACCCAGTCAGTGAAAGGGCAAGGAAAGGATGAGACCCATACTGGCCCAATGCCGACAAGGACCAGCCACAAACGCCAAGCAAACAGGGAGGAAAAGAGAAGGCCTCAAACCCACACAAGACGAAAGAGGTACTTGGGCAACGATTCACCCGCGCAGAACTTCAAGAAGCAAATGCCCTTGAGAGGGAGGTCGATGAGCCGAATCTGACCAACGAGATCCATCCCATCTGGGCCATTGGAAAATTTCGCTTCTCTGACGCTACCAACACAATTGAACCCGAGAACGCTTACTCCGCAATTGCTCCCGCTCTGCGGCTTGCGTCGCTCTGGGTCGACCGGCCGGAATATGAGATTTTCTGGTATAGACTGTGGGGCGAAAAGTATGATAAACGCAAGGTGATGATGCAGATTGTTGCGAACGAAAAACCTCATAATAGCATTCTGCGGAAACCACTGGTACAGGATGAAAGCGCGAGGTCCACGAGCTCCAACATTCTACGGAATGATATTCTAGATACTTTCCAGTGCGAGTGGCGATTTGGGCCGCAAACTTCGGGCTTGTGGTGGACATTGGAAGAGGGAATCGCTGAATCCTCGGGATGCATGACGACGCTCCACGACGACTTTGAGAGGCTCGCTTGCGCTTACCAACCTGATACGACAACATCTGGACGGCTGAGATTCTACTTCTACTTCGCCGTCAACCTGGTTCGCGCACTAGTACAACAAGTATGTCAGCTCAAACGCAGAGAGAAATTTGGGCATAATGTGGAGCCAATTGCTAGGGGTACGGTAATCTCAGAAACTCTTGGGGTAAAATGCTCCCGCTCGAGGAATCATGGGAGGACGAAGCCTTCCGAGAACCGGTTTCTCAAATAAACTCACCAAGGGGTCCAACGGCTTCAGATGGCTTGGCTGCCTATCTCCATGTTTATGGGCCGGGGGGAATCAGGTCTGGGAGGCTCTATCAGTCACCGAGGATGGACTGAATCCGCGAACGGTTTTTAGCAGACAACTAGTTCGACAAGGATGACGAGATCGATCGAATTGGATGGCGAACCCCTCTGATAGGTCGACGGCAATGCATGTTATGCCGAGGAACTGGCCATTGATGAAGCCTAGAAGGTCCTGGAGGGAAGCCATTCAGGAGACGTAAGTTGAATTCGTATTGGACTCGGCTTCTGATGTCCTCGTGGTGTTGAAGGCGGCAGTTTTGTCAAATTATTGTGAAGTCGTACTGTCTGCTGTTGCAAACTAATGGGTGTTGTGCCAAAGCTGACCAGACTGTTCCCAGGACCGCCACCTCAGTGAAGTATATATATACTGAGCATGTATCTCGGCGCGTGAGTTCGCGTGCTCACGGGCGAGAACGTCGCGTCTTATATGTATATATACATGCTTTGCCACATCTTGAGGAGGCCTCGTGATTCTGGCAGATCGCGCAAGGAGAGCTAAGTGTGTTGGATAAGATTCACAATATGCTTCCCAGACTATGCTGTCGACCTATTGGGCAGCCGACAACTGGTCTCACTGAACGACTGTGAATATATATATATATAAAAATTGACACGACATTCGGATCCCAACACGCCTATAGTTTCTATCATTCCTTCAAGTATTCTCTATATCAACAGAGATATTCGGATCCAAACGCATCTACCCTCCATCATTGTCTCAACAAACGACATACCCTTCTTGCTTAGAGCATCAAGTACCAGGACAAGTCGCCGTACCAACACCACATACACAACTGTGCTTCAATTCAGTCCTGCAACAAGGCCAACTTCTCGATAACGAGCGTCCTGTTCATAGCACCAGTCAAGTACCTCCGTCAAGCAATCTGTCTCCGATACCAAAGATGTCAAACACCTTTGCCGTTCCGGACGAGACGACGATCACAAGTTCGGCAGCGAGCGTAGCGTCAGAGGAAGCAGAGACTGTAGTCCCAGCCCGGTCAACGAGCCCAGAAAGGCAGCCAGTGACCTTCTCAGACCTTCCCCCTGAGATCAAGCTCAGGATCTTCAGGTACCTTGACGGTCCTGCCGAGATCACAGCCCTCAACGGGGTATCACCAGTCCTCAGATATATCTGGAGAGAGAATACCGTGGCGATTTCGATCGCCGTACTCTCCCGCAGTATCGAGCACTACGACAAGGTGCTCGAGCTGTTCGAAATCTCAGAGCGTGCGAAACAAATCCACGCTATCGCCGACACGCTTCCAGCGTCAGCTGTTCTGAAGCGACTCCATCTGGCGCAGAGACATGCGCTCGAAGTCGTCCGGAAAGGACGCCAGAACAATCCGAGCGAACAGATCTCAAGCGCGACGGTGACTCAAACCATCCTGTGGCGCAATAATCAACTCATCTGCGCAGCCAACAATGCCCGCCGTCTGCACAGGCTGCTCGAGACAAGGACGGTGTACGACGGCGGATTACTCCAGCCAGACCTCCTCCTCAACCCACTCAGTCGACACAACGCCCTCCTCGCCTTCACAAACCTGACCATCCTCCGCAGGCTAAAGCTCCCCGAAGCAATGTCCGCCCGCCTCAAGAAAATGAACAGAAGCGAACTCTCCGCCCTCCTCCACCTAACCAAATACCTCCTCTACGCCTGCCCCGACTGGCACAAACTCCGCCTCGGCATCTCCACACCCATCCTCACCTACGACCGCCTCCCCTGGGACTGGCGATCCGAGGAAGCGAGCCTGGGCTTTAAGCCGAAATGCGCGCTGAGCGCGTCGGCGCGCAGGGCGTTTTATGTGGTTGCGGACCGGGCGGGGGAGGGCGGGGTGAGGGAGTTTTTGGGGGGGAATAAGCATGGGTGTCGGGGGGGGTGCGAGAGGAGGGGGGGGACCGAGATGGGGGAGGTGGGGGAGCGGTTGATGGAGATGTGAGTGAGGGGGGTGATTATTTGCTGGGTGGGTGTTGTGTTTTTGAGAATAAGGAAGGGAGGGGTGAGGGATGGGTTTAAGCTTTTGGTACGAGTACAGTCGGTGTGTCGATCGGGTTGTGGGAAAGTCGTGGGATTCGTGGCAGATATTAAGTTTTTTGCGTGTCATTACCTTGTTAGCCTTTCCCTCGTTGATGCTCGCGCCTCACTGTCGTAGTAATCAGCTATACTATACTAAGGAGTAATAATACCAGGTGTGGTCCATGTGTTGCTAGAGTACCTCAGGTAGAAAAAGGCGCATCCAGCGAGCGCACAGACCTTAAGCCAGGCCCAGCCTAGCCGGGCTAGCCAAAACCTTCCTGTCAGCCACCTGCAACCAAAGCCACCTTAGCTCCAGCCCGGCAAAAAGGTGTCATGCAAGCCCGATTCCGCTCCCAAGTCCGGTTCCCTGTTCCATTTTTCCACCCAAAAAAAAAAAAAAAAAAAAGGAAAGAGTGCTTGCGCAAGTGCATGTATGTGTATGTGTGTGTGTGCATGAAGAAGGCGCTTTGGCTGGGGGCTTATCAGTACTTTGGTTTCTTGATTTTGGTTTTGGGATCAGTAATCGGTGATGGCAGCACCAGTGGTAGCACACCTTTCCTACGGTCCTACCCAAGGGGCAGGAGAGGGATTTTCAGCTGGCTCTTTTAGGAGGGCGGGAGGGGGGTTTTGAGGACTAGAAGCTCCAGGCCGAGAACCTACAACAGTAGGTAAGGTACGTAGTTATTAGAAATTACTCAGAGCACGGGGTGAGGGTGTGGTGTGCTGGTGGCTGGTTGTGCAATCGCTGCGGTGGAGACGTACGCACGCAGGAGGAGCGTGCATTACCTTATCTGCTTGGGTTTCTGAAACAGATCGGGCAGATTCGAGGTACGTCTCCGTTTTTGGAAGGATACCGGCTCGGCACGGGTTGCGATCTTTACTATTCCTCCTGCCCGGCCAATGATTTTTCGGCGACCGATGCTACAAAGTCAATGTACGATAGCGAATGTACGATAACGATTGACGTGCAGAACGTTGGATGATGTAAGGACTGGTTTGGTATTTCTGTGATCATAGTATGTGCGTAGGCTATGTCGAAATAATCAATCGGTCTAAGGGGCCTTACAAATGAAATATGGACGGTGAAATGAAGGTGTTGAAGTGAAAATGCTCAGAGCTTTACGTCGGGACTTGCCGTGCAATAGATCAGGAGCAGGAGCCGGTGCCCCCAAGAAAGCTATGGGACACGATGTGAGACCGATAATCTTCAGAGGAATTCAAAAAGCAGACTTACGCAGAACCCGAAGGGGTAATAGAAGCCCCGCTCAGGAGGCTTTGTAAGTGCTCATTGTAGGCGTAGTGGGTGACCATGGCGTTCGACGAATTTTGCATGAAGGTGCCTTCAAGCCATTGGATGAATTGACACTGAAAGCCAGAGGTGTCAGCCAATCGCTAAAATGAACAGTATATAATCTAGTGAATGTCATGGGCAAGACTTACATCAAGTGTAGCTGCAGCGGCATCATGATCTCCGTTTGACGTGACCACATTGTAACCACTTCCCATCTCTGTGATCCACACTTCTGGGATACCGTGGGCTGTCGCCAGCTGTATCATAGCCCCAACCTGCTCATTCAACATGGCGCCATTCTCTTCTACTGTCAGTGAAGAGCTACCGTACCAGTGCATGCTTATGGCTTGAAAAGTGTACTTTGGACTATTCGATGCCGCCAACGAGAGGAATTGGGACATCCAATCTTGTCCTCCAGGGTTGGCGACGCCGTTAATGGTCCCTTGTGAACCAACGGCATTGCTAACGCCCGGTGTGGCAACCTTGGCGCCCTTGGATGACTGGAATTTGGCAAGATTGTCCTAGAAGCAGATATAAGCTTGTGGAACCTTGCGAAAAGTTGGTACTTGGGAGACTTACCCAGCCTGAGATGGCAGTGCTGGGTGTCATCCAAGACTGTCCGGGCCTGAGTGATTGTTAATTGAGAGGTTCACTACTCCAACAATTTAATAGCTTACATGTCTGGCTCGTTGAATCCGATGAGACTTACACCATTAGGCCATGAGGGAGCGGCATTGTTCCAGGGGTTGAGATCTTGTGAGGAATCACTTGTCAGTACTTCTGCGGATACCCGCAAAGAGCTACGATGACTTACGGTTGGAGTCTAAATAGCTCCATAATTGAGGAATAAATGTGCCCAGGTCGAGATTGTCAGACGAGCTGAGCGGGACGGGGGACCAATCGACAGAGAACCCAACTTTGCCACTAAAAGCGTCCAAGTCGCTGGTGCCGTCATAAAGAAGTCCGATCTTGGAACTGCTTGAGTCGGTCGTAGAACCCGAGGATGGAGACGGAGAACGGGCAGCGACTCGGTGGTTAGAACGCTGATGCCCGTGAGGCTTCGCACGAGCATGCGGTTTGGCCTGGACGAAAGTGCAAAGGACAAGAAATAAAGCCGAGATTAATTGCAATTTGGATAACATGATGAAAGAATGGAAAAATCCGAAGATATAAAAAAAGTGAATATAAAGAGCAAAAAGACGGCAACTGGATCAACCAAGTAACAACTGGATCAACAGTACTGCGGCAAGAAAAGCAAACAATAATAGAGGGCCCTCTGGGTACTTTATAGGAGTTTCCATGATGAGCTGGCTGGTGCGCAAGCTGATGTGACAGGGAAGAGGAGTATTAGAAACAGGCATTGAGTGCAGGGGGTGCTCAGTGCGACCCAGGAGCTATCTCCGACCTCGACGACCGAAATATTGGATGATGCGTCGCTCACAATCCTTTTTTTTTAGTGGGGTTGTTCGGTGCAGGAACCCGAGAGTGTGGTGTGATGTAGTGGTGTGGAACCATGCCAACCAGTCTGTGAACCATGTTTGATTTTGATTACATCCTCCTTCCTCATCAAGAGTTTTGGGGCTTATGAAAATACCCCAGCGTTTTGTTTGATGCAAACGCAGCTACACGTGGTCCAATTTCTTTTCCACAAGGCTAGAAGGGTTGGTGTGAGTGCTAAGTGTCATGTTATTCGTGCGACTCAGAGATTGCAGGACACTGTCTATGTTGTAAACCACGGGTATCCTGGAATCGTGGAAAAAAAGGCGTGCTCGGCGTGAACTGTCTAAGGTAGCGGGCGCTAGCCGGGCCGCTTAGCGCATCGCCAAGACTTGCCCCCCCAAGGAAATCTTCAATGTAAGGTAAGGTAAACTTGTTAAAGTAAAGTAGGTATACACCAAACATCCACTTCAGCAACTAGCAGACTCGGCTTTTCATATCAGGAAGCTCTGACTTGCCGAGTAATCGTATGAATAAACTTCTTTCAAGGGTCCTAGTTGGGTAGACTTCAATTTGCGACTCTGTTGATTAATGGTTTCCATCGATCTTTGCTTCTCCACTTAGCGAACGCGCAGTGTCCTGGACCGGATTGGCCGCGTAGACCATGACTGAGGGAAGGAGGGGAGAGCACTCCGCTGGGTCTAGATTGATTGGCGGGGCAATCAAGAAGATAGTCATGCAGGCACATGCTGCCTTACCCGTCAGTGCATATGTACCGCCAGCAAACATGCAACAATTACGTCTTGCATCTATGCGGATGATCATCGTCTGATAACGGGAAACTTTCTGGAGCAACCATCAAACATGCTGCACCAGGTGCCTAATCAGGATGGGTCCTGTCGGGAGCCCTGTGGTTGGTATCGAGTTTAGCAGAACCGCGGATGTTTCCGTTTCGAATATCCGTCCAGTTTCTTTGGAGATCCTATGACTATTTGAAATCTTGCGCGGGAGACTCATTTGGCTTTGATAGTATCGAAGGGTTCTATACCCCAATAAGGCTAGGATCAGCATTAGGAGGATCGTGACACGAGACTTGTAGCTCAACGGCCCCAGAGTGTGAGACTTTCGGGGCAGGTGAGAGGATGTAGTCAAGGCCATTCCCTATATCTCGAAGGAGCACCTTTGCCAAGTTGATAGGTATGCAGCGTATACTGTACAGAAAATCCAAAGTGGACTGAAGTTTCACATCTCTTTGCTTCGCCGTCATGACCTTTGGATAAGTAGCTGAACTTCGTGAGTCTAGTGCTAATACATCAATTTGAAATGGCAAGCTCCTAGTTCAAGTGGATTTTCTATTCAAACGTAGAGTAGCAGACCTTTCGACCCCAAGGATTCTGCTGGACAGAAGTCTCACCTGAACCTGCCGGGCTCCGATGGATCCGAAACATTCTCTCGTCAGCGCCACATACTTGGTGTCGCTAGCAAGAAATTGTCGAGCGTCTTCTATTGTGGGATGCAGATCCTCTTTGTGTCCAAGCCTTTTGTTTCACAGCAGCCATCTCAAATTCTTCATATTTGGATTCTCATCTTCGCAGACAACATTTCTCCTACCACATCAGCTCAGACCAACAAAGTCCGAACAATAGGTAAATGAATCCGGCGACTTTATGAAGAACGTCTGGTCAGGAGCCAGCGCAATACGAGACCATATGAGAGTTCAGAGGCCGTATAAAGACACTTTTCGGTTGGGGAAAGCTGATAGAAGATGATACTTTACCCTAGCGCTTATATCGGCCTAGCGTAACCGAATACCTACGCGGGTTCGGCGACTTTATCAGGACAGTATTGTCTTTTATAGTTATAGTTGAAGTTTCAGCAAGAGTGATACCAATCAGCAGCCTTTGTTGTTAGGTCCCATCTCTTCTCATCAGCTTATTGTTACTGTGCGCGTAACTTACACCACAGCTGTGGGGAACAATACTTTCGTTGAAGATAGGTCTAGCTGCTGCCTTGGCTCCTTTCTCCTGAGAAGTAACATGGAAATCTCAATATCTCAATATTGCTAGTGTCTCTGTGCCTCTAGGCTTGGCGATGCTGGACCCCTTGCTCTCCATCTCCAGACATGATTTGCGAATTTTTAAGAATGCCAAAGGAATGAAGGTTAGACTGGAGGCCAAAGTTGAGAGCACAGATGAGTAATACGTGGCTCGGTCTTCACGGCGTCTCGTTGATTCCTATTGTCAGATTGAGGTGATGACACGTAAATTTTAGTGATTGATACTAAAGGTTGGTCGTTGACTCAAGGTACCTTACTCATGCCGCTGTTCGACGATGGTCAGTCGGAGATCATCTCAACATAATCATGCTCTGATCACACACTTGATTTTTGAGGTATCTCACTAGCTTAAGTTACGTACCGTGGAACGTTTCAGCCGGTGGCGCTGTGGCGGTCCCCAAAAGGTTCTCAAGCCTTCGCGCATTAGCGCCTTCCCAATTTTACTTCAAATTTATCTTTCGATACCTCATTGTCGAATTTTCCCATCTCATCAGAGCTTACGTACGTCTTCATAGGTCTTACAATTTAAAATTCGAACTTGATACCCTACTTTGTACCTACGTTTGCGCAGCTTCAGCAATTAACTGACGCCTTGACGTACTTCTCTCAACATGTCTTCCAAGCTCTTAACAGATCTTCCGCCAGAACTCCTCCTCCAAATCCTCAAGTCGTCAGACAACTTTGCGGACGTCACCTCACTCAGTAGCACCTCTCAGAAGCTATCTATCATATGGAAGACGAACATGGATGCCATTTGCGAGACCATCCTACCACGTAATGTACCATGTTTTGCCCAGGCTTGTGAACTCAAGGATGCTCAAGAGAAACCCGAAGGTGATTGGGACTCGGCGTTCAGCTATCAATCCACATCTGATCGTGTGGTGTGGCTGATGAATGGGGCTGCTATTGCTGCTCAAGCGCTCCGCTACTTCGAAAAGACTCTTGTCCGCCTTCATAGAAAGGATAGACTCCTGGCCAAGAATGGATTGACGTTAGAGGAACAGACTGATTTTATTCGGTCATTTTACCGCACCGTCACATTGGCAATACTATTGGAAGACTCACTGCCTGGTGAGTTAATGTCGTCCTGGTCTCATTTGGACTTTGAGCAAGTGCGAGACGTGATCAGTTGGATCGGGCGTTACGCCCCTTACGGGCTGGTGGAAAGCCTTGGTTTATCATTCGGCTACCAAGATTCTGCTCAGATACTCACGGGCACAACACACGTTGAAAGATGGAAGAAACTCAAAAGTTTCATGCTGTACCTCGGAAAAGACTTATACAGTCTTATGAATGTGGGCACGGCCACACTGCCCAAATCACGGTACCATGAGTTTCCCTGTATACTACATAACCGCTGCCAAGACGGATACAAATTTAGCAGTACCACACGTCTCGAAGAACTCTTCGTCCTATTTCTAAGAAGAGGATCTCTATATAACACTGCATACAAGCTGTCGGGTGTATAAGTTAGCCCAGGCACGCTCGATGTCGAAGGCAAAATCCTTAGCAGCAAAGTCGTGTTCGGGTACGACCAGGCTCGTACAACACCTCTTGAAGGATTTGAGAACTTGGAAAGCCGATCTGTGACCTTCAGTCTTTGCAAGCCAACATTATTGGTGTAGGAATGAGTGAAGCATCGATGGCAGCAATAACGACATTCTAGGCGCAACAATGGCTTAGAGATCTTCCAGTCTGCTCAGTTCTGGCTACAATAAAATTGGATATCTGTGTCATAGTCCCTGCGCACTTTGCCATAAGCAGTAGTAATATACAGTGAGAAAAGTATCTAGTGTGTTAATTACTCGTAGAACAATCGTCTACACGATATCATGCTGAGTCTCTGATGCTATATCGCAAGAAGTCAAGTGACACAACAGTAGTGAAGAATTACGTCACTGACACATTGCTTTCCTCATCACTAGCGCTCATTTTATGTAAAGCCTTTGATTCTTGCTACAACTTCAACAACACTCATAGCTACACTCACATTCATTACCTACATCTTCGCAACTCAAAATCGCGGCTAGTCACACCCAAATCGAAGCTCCGAAATCCACCTCCAAAACAGTCATGGTGTGTACAAAGCAACAATGGCACTCCCTCACAGATTGCGAAGATTCGGAAATCGTCGAAGCCCGCGAGTACAGAAAGCTTAAATCTGACCTCTTCCGCCCAAGTGGAAGTATACCCGCCGCTCAAAATGAAATCATGGTCCGCAACGCGTCGGTATCCCCATTCCTGCGCCTCCCTCCCGAAATTCGGTTTCGAATCTACGGATTCGTGCTCGGCGGTCAGCGATTGTGGATTGACTGTAGCCCTTCCAAAATGTCTGTCATAAAATACGACACCCACATTCGGGAAGTCTTCGCCGAAAAATACGGAGACCGAAGCAAGCTCCAACCATCAAGATTCCACGCATACGATCAAGAGCCTGAGCACTCGGCGGGACACTTCTACCATGTCAACGTCGATGATTCTGGTGGATCGCAAGGATTTGACCTTCGCCTCTTGCATGTTTGCAGACAAATCTTTACTGAGACCGCATTGTTACCCTACGCTTCGAACAAGTTTTCTTTCTCAACGGATGAGGTGCGCAGGGCGTTCGAGAAAAATGCGAGACCGGGGAAGAAGTTGGTGCAGAAGAAGGCCATTGGTAAATATGAGATCATGGGGCGGGCACATTTTGAGTGGCGGGCTGTCGACATGAGTGTGCCAGGATTCTACAGAGGCTATGGGCATGACTATCGCAGACTAACGGCTAGAGTAGTCCGGTATCTTGAGCTCATCTGGTCTTCTACCGAGGATCACATAGGATGATAGGCGGAAGCAGATCTCTACACAATGGAATTTCAATAGCTCGAGAAATGACAATATTTCTTGACCCTAATTGGGGGTTGTTATTGTTTGCAATGAGGGCACAATCTGTTAGTCCTGCATAAACACTTCACTAAGTTGATGCGGGTAATTTGCTTTTTGCTGGTTCAACACTCGTAACTAGGACACGACACGTTTTTCCGCACACGCTTAGACACAAATTTGCAAACACACATCGAATAGACAACCTGTCTTAAATTTGATGATACATACGTGATTTCAGACCTAGAGCGCAACACATGATTCAGCACAAACCCAGTGACAATGACGAACTCTAAACCATATCAGGGCTCCCATCTCGGAGACAAATCAGGCTACATCATTACCATCACATCACCATCAGGCTTTCGCTTCACTGAGCGCAAAATCTTGCCCGAGAACTCGATAAGCGCCTATCAAAATCTATGTTGGGATTCAACACCTCAACCGTATCATACTTTTGCAAGTAACACATAACTCCATAGACTTCACGGATATTTCAGAGATCTTCCTTTTTAGCAACTTTGCCATCACTCATATCTTTCAGAGTCTAGCCATTTTTGAGTGATAGCTAAAAGATAATCTTCTGCTTCGTGCCATTCCTACAACTAAGTATATCATTGGCCTTCAATACCGTTACAAAAAGCATTAACCTCAGCATAAGCATATCGCTCTCGCCAGATTATTGACGCTACAGCGTCATTCATGGCTCCCACTGCTGATTCCAAAGACCCCAAGGCCAAGAAGGTCGCCGGTCCCAAGAAAATGACTAATGCGGGCGTTCATAAGCCCTTAAAGCCTCGTCACCGCCCAGGCCGCGTGCATGTACCTCCTTTGATCTCAACATCGGTGTCAGAATCATCAACTGTATCTGAGGCATCCTTGCCACACCTGCCTTGCGAGCTCAAAATTCAGATCTTCGAATTTATCGATAGCTTCTCCGCCGTGACAGCCCTCAGCAGCACCTCTCGCACATTCAACAGTATCTGGAAAGTCAATGCAAATCAAATTATTGATGCAGTTCTTCAGCGAGTCATCGGGTGCCCGGTCGAAGCAAAAGCCCTGAACGACGCTCAACAACCCACGCGGCTGGCAAAAGATAACCAGAACCTCAAGGAAGATCAGAAAGATCAGAATGGCTATGAACAAGCATTGGAAAGCTTACAGCAGTATCTGGCTATCGAAGATATGGCATCATTGACTTTGCAATACTTCGAATACTATGAAATTAGCCGGGAGCTATCATCGAGAGAACGAGCAGACTTTAAGCAGGCTTACTACCGTGCTAGGGTCTTGGTGCTATTATCTACCGACGGGATCCCAAGGTCCCTTATCACCCCTTGGAATATATTGGATTTCAAGCGAGTGCATGAGATCCTCGACTACATACACACGCATTGGAATTCGACTTCGCGCGAAGAGAATTCATTTTTGTTTCCGGAAGAAGAAAGTGAGACTGTACTTGGGCGCCACAATCCAGTCTCCAAGTTGGAAGTTGCTATACATAGAATGGATCTCCTTCAAGACGATGTACTTCCGACAGTACGTGAGGTCTACCTTCCCGGGCCTGATGGAGAGCGGCTTCGTTTCTGCATTACTTACAACCTTGATGTAACAACTGCGGACAAATTCAGAAACGTGCCACTGGCAGAACTACTTTCCCATCTTCCAGAATCGAGCCTAGATCAAGCTATAGTTTTCGACAGGGTTTTAATGACAGATTGATTGGTGACGACAACTTCAGTGGCTCGGTACTCTTGATTGATCCTCGGAGTCCGACTTAGCTTATGATACTCACTCACACCGCGCAACGACCTGGAAAGGCTGCGAAACACATATACACTACAAATAGCTTTGCATGCATGAGAATCTCGCTAGGCTACTTGCTTGGAGTTCACAGGAGGCTTTGAATTGTTGATACGTCCTCTTTGAGCAGGAGGGACCCATCATCCTTAATACTCCTTAGTCCATCTTGCGTCTCTCTCATATCAGCGGCAGCATTTTCTAGGGCACAGCTTTTCGCCAACAGTCAAGGCGAAGTAAAAAATTTAATATGAACACTTAGCATAGCTGCAATACCCCACAATACCACTCAGATTCGTGAACCGTGCTCCACTTGACCTCCAAACTACCTCTAGCTTCTAGCCCTACTATCTTGTAATCCGCATTCACCAGCACTGATCACAACTAGAATATGGACTAACGTAGCTAACACACGTATTGCATGAGAGCTTTAACCAACACGCTGCACTGATCGCTAGTTCGATTCACTCGTATTTCGCTGGAAACAATTAAGCATCAACGACAGATGGTCCATTTCTCTAAACTTTGCTCTTGAACATCGTACCTCGTTGTCCGAAAACCTAACAGTAGTTGCGCACTTCTGGTAACAAGATTTTTATGACAAAGCACGTCGACCGAGGCGTACACAATTGCAGCAGCGCCTATTCCGATCATAGGAACATCATATCGCTTATCAACAAAAAAAGCCACTCCTCAAGACCCCTACAAATTCCAATCCTACCAGTGCTAGGACCGTCGGGAAAAAGGATTCCGTGCCGCAGCGAGCCTCGGCCAGTTGCTCCGCCAATCTTTGGACTTCTGGCCAAATGTCTCTCGAGCCCTAGGTTATTTTGGGGTCGAAGACAGCTTTTGCGAGGCCGATCCTCCCTTGAGAATGTCTTCATGGTAGAAACTTATCGATTGTGGCTAAATCCATCCCGCATTAGATGGGGCAAGCGGGCAGCGGAGGGCGGGGAAGGCATCAATGGAGCACAACATGTTAGACGAACGTCAACCATGCCGAAGCTGCGCAAGTATATTGGCTGATTTCTCCCTATTCGATGCACTGAAATCCGAAGCGGGTGTGGATATCTCACAGACAGCACAGGACTTCTACCAGGCAGTAGATCATGGTTGTCTAATCTGTTCGGCAATACATGAGATGGCTTGTCACAAGGACTTTTCAGAAACCGCAGCATTCCGCTGTCGCCCCAAATTACCATCTAGTGGCAGTAGAACCCTGACCAAGAATGTCCAAATTGAAACTACAAGACCGGAGTCTTATGACATCAAGTCTGTTCGAGTAGCGATATGGTCGGCCGAGAATCGATACAATTTTGACGAAGGTTTCGATGTAGAGGCTCAAGATGGTGAGGAACTGTCCGATAGAGCGTGTAGGACTGACTACCTTTGATTGTTTCTCTGACGGCTTTGAAGACGATCCGGCAGCACGGTACATCAGCACCCGGCCGATAAATCCGCACGTTGCTTCCTCTGCCAGCTACAGCCTAGCAAGAACATGGATGCACGACTGCTTGCTAAATCATGAAAAATGTCCGAAACCTGACTCGTCATTTTCACCAACACGTTTGATCGATGTTGGTAAAGAAGACCAGGAAGAATCCGCCCATCTGACAAGTGGCAAAAATGCTCCATATGCTGCTCTGAGCTATTGTTGGGGGGGCCCTCAGTCTGTAACTTTGAACGCACTCACTATGGATGAGATGCGACACGGCATGGCTGCTTCAGCTCTCCCACAGACGATTCAAGACGCCATGATCGTAACCCGCAAACTCGGTCTACAATACCTATGGGTCGATGCTTTGTGTATAATCCAAGATTCCGCTTTAGACAAAGACGCAGAAATTGCAAAGATGGGCGAGATCTACGAAAACTCGCAGTTGACGATTTCTGCGGCTAGCGCCGAGAAATGTCAGGATGGCTTTCTAGCCACTCGATCAATGCACGGAGATTTTGCACCCCCATGCAGCTTCTCAAGACTTCCCTTTGCTTGTCCTAATGGTGAAAGCGGAACCGTCTCTTTTCGAGAGTCAACGCAGTACTATACCATCATAGAGCCACTGAATAGACGCGCTTGGGCTCTACAAGAGCGTATCCTCTCTCCTCGCGTCCTTCTCTACGGTTGCTGGCAGATGTACTGGCAATGTCGGAGTCAACAAACCTGCGATGGTGGCAGTACGGAACGTATCTACGGCGACGAAATGGGGCTCTCCATCCCAAGTAGCCTTCAAACTGAACAAACAAGCTATAGAGGAGGAACTGCAGAGGATACGGAGGATGCGCTCTGTGCTGGCTGGTCAGACCTTATTCATCATTACACACAAAGAGGCTTGAGTGATCCATTGGATAAGCTCTCTGCGCTCTCTGGTATTGCTAGCAAGTATCAAAAAGCTACGAACGATAAATACTGTGCTGGTCTCTGGGAGGCAAGTCTGTTGAAGAGGCTGAAATGGCAAGTGGGTGAGCCAAAGAGGGATCGACCGAGCGTCTACCGCGCACCAACATGGTCTTGGGCTTCCATTTTCGGGGAGACCTTCGACACGGAATACAAACCACCGACGGAACATAGCGTAGCGAGATCTACAGCCATTCTTGATGTTCATGTTACTCCAGAGAATGAATTGACGCCTTTCGGCAAAGTTAGCGAAGGCACATTGACAATCAGAGGTGTTTCGAAGACGGTGAAGTGGGACGGCGGTGAGCAGATTCCTCGGGCTGATCTTGACCCTACTACAATGCCCGTATCGGCAAAAGGAATCGGCAGCCCACTCTTTCCTGATGGGATTGTTGCTCTTGCTAAGCCTGATATTGCGGAGGAGGAATTGTATATTGAGAGTGATTCGGGAGATCAAAGTTTGTCGGAGAAAGTAGTATTTTACATGGGACGGGACCAAGAGGGAGTCAACGAGATCAGACGGCTGGTGGTGTTCGTTGTTCTTGATGGGGATTCTGCTCTTCTGCTTGAGGAGGCTGATGATGGGGTCTATGCCCGGCTAGGCCTGATTGAATTCAAAGATGAGGATAATCTGGAGCAGTATTTTGACGGTTGTGAGGAACGGACCTTTATCGTTCAATGACTGTATGTAGAATTGAACGTTGAGTAATAGAAGAGAAGAGAATTATGTAGAAAAATGGTCTTTTTTTTTCTCAGCAGCCTCGGCAGCGCCAAAGCGAATGCCGGCAGTAGCCGCTTACCTTGTCATTCTATGGGGCAGAAACAGCCACCATTTTCCTCAACCAGAAAAGCATGATGAGAGATATGAGAGAGATTGAGCCGCGATATTCGGCTATGATCTGTCTTATATTCTTCCAAGAGTCTTCGCTCTCTGCTCCCATCCGCCTCAACTTCTCCAATTACCCTTGAGCAACAAAACACTACTATACAACCGCATCTACATCTCCATCAACACCACCTCGAAAGACGACCAAAGGTCCTCACACCATGGGCAGTCTCCCATCTCCAGACCTCCCCAAACCCTGGGTCTCAACCCCCTTGATCGAGTCCGCGGCCCTCTCCAAAGCCGCCGGATGGTACCTACAACCCCGCTCTCCCCTCAACCTCCACCCACAATACTAACCTCACACACACCCCCCAGCCGCATATTCCTCAAACTCGAGAACCTGCAACCCGCCGCCTCGTTCAAATCCCGGGGCATCGGCAACCTGATCCGCCGCGCCCTCCTCTCCCACCCGACCCCTCACCTCACCCACTTCTACTCCTCCAGCGGCGGCAACGCCGGTCTCGCCTGCGTGACCGCCGCGCATACACTCGGTCGCCCCGCTACAGTTGTCGTGCCCGTGACGACGAAGCCGTTGATGGTGGCGAAGATCAAGAATGCCGGGGCTACCGATGTGATACAGACGGGGGCTAGCTGGGCGGAGGCGGACAAGTATTTGCGGGAAGAGGTGCTGGGGAAGGATAAGAATGGGGTGTATGTGCCGCCGTTTGATCATGAGGATGTGTGGGATGGGGCGGCTACGATTGTGGAGGAGTTGGAGGAGAGGCCGGATGCGGTGGTTTGCTCTGTTGGTGGTGGGGGGCTGTTTTGCGGGATGATGCGGGGATTGGAGAGGAGGGGGTGGGGGGATGTGAAGGTGTTGGCTTTGGAGACGAGGGGGGCGGAGAGTTTGCATGTGGCGTTGGGGAGGGGGGAGGTGGTTACATTGGAGAAGATTACGAGTATTTGTAATAGTTTGGGGGCGACGAGGGTTGCGGGGAAGGCGTTTGAGTATGGACAGAGGAGGAATGTGAGGAGTGTGGTGCTTGAGGATCGGGAGGCTGTGATGGGGAGTTGGCGATTGGCGGATGATGAAAGGTTGCTGGTTGAACCGAGCTGTGGAGTCAATGTGGCGCTGTGCTACGATGGCCGATTGAAGAAGTTGCTGCCGGAGCTCACTGCCGAGAGTAAGGTTGTGATAGTCTTATGCGGGGGTGCTGCTGTCACGCTCGAGTTGCTGATCGAGTGGAGAGAGAAGTTTGGGCTTATGGTGAAAGAGACTACAAAGGACCAGGAGGTGCCGAGTACTTTGGCCACGAATGGCCATATTGAATGAGTGAGGACAAAATGTTTTGATGAGGAAATATAATTTTTAATTGACCATCTAGACTATTTGTCTCCGCAGCTGCCATTTTCAGCCAGCGAGCTAGTAAAACAGAGCTGAACAGCCCCTGTCCCAGGGCGATCAGTATCTCTCCCAGTTAGAGTACGCTTATCCTTTATTGTCAATCTCAGTACCTATTAGTGTATCGCTAGCATTGACAATGGTGTACTTCGCTGGGTCATGAATACCCTTCTAGGACGGATGATCTTCCGTACCCTGATCACGGTTTGTGAGTGCTAAAGCAGTCTCTGAGTTCCCAACTATGGCAACTGTGTCGAGTGACCTTTTGAGTGACCTCGGTATCCTTCTTTATTGCAGGAGATTGCCGAAAGATAGCTTAGACGTGAGCGATGGTAGAGGTCACGTAAGAGTGGCATAGACATGACATAGCTTTGCACCTTTTGCTCTGCAAATTTGGGCAACAAACATATGCCCGTCACAGTATTCCCGGATTTTATTTCTGTAAACACCCACAAACCCGTCTAGGCAATGTTATAGGGTACGTCGTCTGCAATCTTCCCCCTACATCAGATAATAAGTAGACAAGTCATTCTATGTCGATGTCGAAGACTGACATACAGGCCATCGCGAGCAGGTCGGGGCTCTGAAACCTTCTGAAAACCCCTCAGATTCGCTACTGAAGCACTTGTACACATTCGTTGGTTTCAAATCCTCGCTCTGGTCTTGTAATCGGACGACCTTGAATGCCAAAGTAATAGCTTTGATCGCTCTACTTCCCTTACTATTGCCTACCCATACGATTATATCGTCGACCCTTTGAGGTTCGGCTTGAGTGTATCTCCAAGCCTAAAGCCATCGGGGCCTTCTTCAATCACATACTTAGCTTTTCCTGCAGGATGGCGCAAGGATTAGCACATCATACTCATCAGTGGTGCGGCATTTGGCATGCAGACTCACCAAATCCAGTAGGAGGCATGTTGTCATAGATAGTCTCCCAGGAACCCTTGGGTGAGTGATAGGTCTCGTGCATGATTCCCATGTATGGAAATTTCTTTGCAAGATAGGCATTCTGACCCAGACGGTGGGCGGTAGAAGTCGCAAAGTCTTGGAGACCCTTGAGATCTCTCCAGTAAGAGATATAAAAGGTGGTGATTCCTTCAGCGTCCGAAAGATCAAATAAGGTAGCGGTTCTTCCGAGATCTGAGAAGACATCAGATTGATCAAAGAGAGGTAAGCCAGAAAAAAAAGGTCAGTATCATGACATACAACTCCATTTACTTCGATTCTCCTCCGCCTCGAGCCACATGTCTTTGAAGACCCTATCGATTTCGGCATTACCGGGTGCAAGCTTGCCCAAAGGACTGCAATATATCAGAGAGCTGCCGTTTATCTCAAGGACGCATTCGCGGCTAGGACAAAGGTACTGACTGATTGATACGTGCCCCCAACAAGAACATGACAACGCCGTCCGAAGTCGCAGTCACGGTTGACGAATCTTCTGGCTCTGGCAGAGTGGCAGTCCATCGGCCGGAGACTACGTTGGTAAAAGTGCCGGTGAAGATACGCTGGCAGTCAACAGACACTCTGGCGACGCGAAAAAGGAGATACAAAAGCGGGAGCCAGTAACTCAGGCCGGAAGGTAGCCGCCGCAGGCTCAATAGCTGCAGACTGGCTCCCAAAGCAAGCCACGTTGGGATGGAGAAATCGGGTACCTCAAGCAGATCCCCATAGTCGTCTTTGAAATTCGAATAGAGGGCCTGAAGAGAGGCCATGTTATACTGTATTGCGAGCCCTGCTTTGCGTGGGTGATTGATTGTTGGCTTGTTTGAAAAGTGAATGTGATGTTGGCGTCGCGGATCATAGTCATAGCATCTTATACTACGCTTTTCTTTCTCGTCCCTGAGTAATCATTTGAGGCCGAATGCAGCATCCTCGCATCCTTGCGAGTTGATCGATATTCAGCTAGGTACAGTTCCGAAGGGTCCGAGAACCTTAAAGCAGTCCACTAAAAGGCTTGGCTGGGGCTCCACCTCCCACATCCATTCCGCCAGCAATCCAAGCTCCGACACTTGGGCGTCCAACCAAGCTCTTTACGCCGACCTTCATGAAGCTTACTTACAAATCAAATGGCTGGTGTCTAGAAAAAGTTGGGCCTGAACCCTCAGTCGCAGATGACAGAGAACATCAGGATCGCTGCAAAGGAGCGAAAGCCTACGATTAGAAAGAGCTCGGGCGATAACAGGAAGCAACAAGCAAGAAAGCAGACAGTGTGACGAGAGATTCGAGTCTTGTTATTTCCGATGAAAGCAAATTCCGCCCACCGCCAGCGAGGAGCCCTCCTCAAGCGACGCTTCAAATGCCGGTCTTTGAATTACCGCTGTCCCCAGATGAGAACACCAAGACCGGCGACAAACTGGATGTTCGCGACTCAAATGCTTCGGAGATACCATGTCTAAGAAACTACACTCCAAGGGTGGTATTCTAGAAATAGCGTGGATGTCGAAGATTAGCAGTGAAGGGGATTGATGCTGTAGTATGATCTGGATTGATGATGTACGAAATTGTCATGTCTTATGAGCCTTGGACAGTGTGGAGGTGCCTAGTATTTTGACGTTGCCACTCTTAGTCAAGGCATTGTGAGAAAATGATTGTGGGCATAGGCGACACAACATAACTGCGTTGGTAGACTCCTCTCCTCGTCAAGCAGTCGAGCTACCTGATGAAGATGGCTAAGGTCGGTTTGCCTAAATACAAGCCTGACCCTGTGTCGCATACTTGTAATTCAACAGAGGCTATGCTCGAATCTATCTGCTGGCTCCTAAGGAAGGCCTGCTGGAATTATCCTGTCCTGTCTTCTGGAATCCTTATATCTAACCGTGCTCTCTTGCATAAAGTAAAGTAATGTTTGCGAATAAGGCAAGCGAATGACGTGAACGCATCTTATTATTTCGTGCTCGAGTCCAAGCATGTGCAATATCTTATCCTCGTTTTCATCATGCTTCCTTCACAATTTGCTTCCTTACCAACCTCATCAGTCAATCTATCACTACCATATCGGCCTCGACTACTGATATATCTCATGCAAGAAAAAACTTGTCAGATTTAGCATGTCTGTAGCTCATGACGAGCTGCAGCCGCTTCTCGATCTCGAGCCATCCTTCACTACTTCTGCTGAACGGAATTAATCTACAAACGACCTCCAACATGGCCGCATCTCATCCCTGCCCAATGATCGCTCTACAGAACTCGACACTCTACCGGAAACCGCCACATTTAGCCGAGCGTTACCAAGCTCGTCAAAGTAAAGAATCAGTGATAGATTAAAACAGCGATTTGCTCCGCAGCTTGGCTAATACTAATGTCTATAGACCTGGAAATGGCTGTTGTTCAGGGTTCCCAATGGTTGAACCACGAACCGGCTAACTAATAGTTGAACCAGTCCATTTTGGTAGTTGGTTGGTTGGTTCCTAGTGTAATTAAGTAGTTAGTGGACTGGTTGTTGGAATGGGCCTGCAATTCGGTAATTAGCTTGCAGTCAAAATGGAGCTATGACCACTAGGGAATGGTCCAGGGGTCTGACCATGGAATGTATGCGCTGGCCTACCATTGGTGATCATGGAAGGGGTAGCCTCCCATAGTGGTCTACATAACTGGCCTATGCCCACCTGCATAGATTTTTCTTTATGCCTTTCTGCAATTGTTATTTGAGCCTTATCCTTCCTAAATAGGACTAGCGCAGAGGAGTAACCCTAGCCCTAAGCTACCAAATAGTGAAAGCAATTGTTTCCACCAAAATCTCGTCATAATAATCAACACTGGTTCATAATTATTGGTAAACTGGTTTAACTAATAGTCTAGATTTTGTTGGAATGGGCCTATAATTCGGTAATTAGCTTGTAGTCAAAATAGAGCTATAACCACTAGGGAAGTGTCACGGCATGCGGGTGGTAGTACCGCTAACCGGTAGGCCAAAAGACCAAAAGAGCCCCG